>JAJJWW010016799.1:0-88763 GCA_023531295.1 Papaver armeniacum
GACACCTACTCATAGTATGACCCAGTTGAGAGCTGGCATCCCACAAAACCAAAATACATACCAGACTTTGTGACTCATTTCACCATTCCACATTCCTTTCACTCGCCTTTCACACCATCATGACCATTCCAAAAGAGCCAAGAACATACAAATCAGCCATTAGGATCAAAGATGGGTACAAGCTATGACTACAGGAGTATAAAGCTCTCATGCGGAGAACAACACATGGTTTCTTGTTCCTGCTACAAATGATATGAACATTAGGATGCAAATGGGTGTACGAGTCAAGCTTACTTCAGCTGGTGATGTTGACAGATTTAAAGCACGATTGGTTGCAAAGGCTACCTACAACAAGATGGACTAGACTACAATGAAACATTATTGGTTGTAGATCCTCCACCATAAGGAGCAATTCACTGTTGCTCTTACTATGAAATGGTCACATCAAAGCATGACTGGATGTCTCAAATGCATTTACGCATGGAGACCTTGCTTGAACAAGTTTTCATGGAGCAACCTCGGGGTTTGTAGATCCTCAAGACCAAATCATGTGCGGTCTCAACAAAGCTCTTTATGGCACCAAAGCAGCACACAGAGCATGGTTCAACAAGTTCGGTGGATTCCTTTTTAACTATGGGTTCATTATGTCCATCTCGAGATCCTTCAATGTTCATCTATCGAGTGGAAACTTGTGTTGTTCTTCTTCTTTAAGTAGACGACATCATTCTTACGGGTAACTCGAGACTTTCCTTAACTCTCTTGTTTCACAAATGAGTACAAATTTTGCAATGAAAGATCTAGGCGAGCCTTCATTACTTCTTGGGTATTTGAAGCTCACTTCTCTCCTGCACGAGATACTATCATCCTCGCTCAACGAAGTACACCATTGATCACTCACTAAGGTGATATGCTCGGCCTGCGCCGTGTCTTACTCAACAAGCTGGCGACAAAACGAGCCTCCATTCATGATGGCACTCCCTCTTGCCAATCCCTCTGGAATTTGGAAGTCTAGTTGGAGCTCTACAATACCTCACCATTACTCGACCCGATATCACTTATACGATAAACTACATATCTCAATTATGCACTCTCCACAACTACTCATTTGTGCTTAGCAAAAAGGGTTCTTCGTTACTTAAAGGGCACCATAGGTTACGGAATTACTATTCAAACGGTGACATCTCTTGCATCACTAACTACTCGAGACTCGAGTAGGCGGGATGCCATGATACCACCGACGTTCAACTTGACCTTTTGCACTTTCCTAGGCTCTACTCTCATCTCTGGTCCAGAAACGACCCCTCTGTCTCAAAAGCTCAACGAAGCGGTGATACAAAGACTTGAGTGAACTAACACCAAGTGATGTGGTTTGTTTTTGGCCTCCCTCAATGAACTTCATATCACTCCAACGGTTCCTATGTGCATTCTTGTGACAACATGGGTGCAAAATTCCTCGCCTCAACCAACTTTTCATGCTCGTATGAAACATGTCGAGATTGATCATCACTATGTCAGAGATCTAGTTGATATTGGAACCGTTACAGTCGAACATGTTGCATCGTCTGCGCAGTTGGCTGACTTATTTACAAAGGGATTAATCGCCTCTTGTCTTTCATTCTCTTGCGACAAGGCAATGATGTAGTTGATCTCGGCTTGGTTTGAAGGGGGTGTTAGAGTAAATGCTTTACTCTCTTATTTACTAGTCCTTTATGTACTTGGGTGCCTGTAGCACATATGAGTGCCTTTATCATTTAATCGCTTTCTCTAGGGTTCTCTGCTTCATAAGCAAACCCATGACTCTTATCTTTGTACGTTTTCATTACATCTTCATACAACTACTACATTCACTTAACACGTTCACTTAATAAATCCTTCAATTGGTTAAGGAATATATTGGGAGATACATATATTTGCATATATATTGTATATATGGTTACGAAATACGTGAGTTAGGAAAGATATTATTTTGTGTAAATGGTTTCTACCTATTTTGTCCGGGAAAAAACGATTTACCTAGTGCATGTCAGCCACTTCATCTCTTCCTTAGTAGTATGATGACAGTTGAAGTCTTCGGAGACGTGTATGACTTCCTCCAGATTATAGGCACTTGCAACCAATCTATTTCCCCATCTCACCCTGCGAGTTTCCCAATTGATAGCTGAAACGGCATCCAGACTTTCAGCCATCACAAGTCTCCAACCTATGCTCCACTGAATGTACTTGTCCAAGTCACGGGAGATTTAATTAACCCCACCCAAACCAACAACATTAGCTGCTCTAATTATGTTGCTTACAGTGTGACTGGGGCTCTGTAATACATTTCTCATCCAATATGCAGATATCACATGTTCTTCGCGCCCAACTCTATTCAGGGAGCCTAAACAACACAAACATAAGCCTGCTTGATGGTTACATTGATCGTGTAACATACATATTATTCGGGGATTGCCATGGATTTATTCGGGGAGTGCCATGGATGAACTGAGCTACACTTAAAAAAGTAGAACCATTTTTTTAAATTACATTTACTGATTTACATAATATACAGAAAAATGGAGAACATAGCTCCATGGAAACGAAAGAAAGGGAAAGAAGAAATAATTTTGCAACCATCAAATTTTTTGAAAACGCCTTGTTATTCTTGTAGCAACAATTTCAACAACTCTCCAGTACCCAACCCACCATTTCTCTTTCCTTAACAGCAAAAGAAAGAACGGACCCCAAAAACCTACAGCAACACCCAAAATAATAGCAGCATATAACAACAACTGCTCTTTGGCATCATCTGTATTATCATCTTCTTGGACTGCATTGGGAGCGTTGGTATCAGTTGTATTAGTACTGTCACCGTTGCATAGGTTCTGCGTTGGGAACCCACACAACAAACTGTTGTTGATGTAAGCTGAACCATCAGCGCTTAATGTATCAAATAGGCTCCTCTTGGGATCCTACCACTCAAGTTATTATAAGATAGGTTCAGATACCCAAGATGGTCTATTGATGTCAACGACTGTGGGATTTCTCCAGACAATTTGTTGAAACTCAAATCCAAGGACCCTAAGCCAGTCATGTTTCCGATACTTGCAGTGATATTGCCTGAGAAATGATTATAGGATAGATTAAGCATAGCAAGCCCTTTTAATAAACCAATCTCCTTTGGAATATTTCCATCAAGAATGTTGCATGACAGATCTATTCCTGAACTGTAGGTGTATAACTGCTCAAACTGTGTCATAATTCCTTTAACCACCATTTGCAATTGCAGATCAATACCAAAATCCTCCAGAGAATATGCATCAGTAGTAGGTCTTCGTCTCAGATTCTTTAGCTTTCCTATCTTCTTAGAAACTGGGCCAGAGAGATTGTTTATAGACAAGTCTAATATTTGCAGATTATGCAAAAAACCAATCTCTTCAGGGATTGACCCATTGAACTTGTTTGACCTCAAAGAAAGGATTTGAAGTTCTTTAAGTGTACCGATGAAACTGGGTATTCTACCTTCAAAATTGTTGCTCCTAAGTTGAGAACTCTCAAAAGTGAAAGTTTTTACGAATCTTGAAAAAGACCCAGTAAAACCGTTGTCGTTCAGTTGAAGATAGCTTAGTAATACTGCTTGTTCCAAGCTCCTTTGGTATATTTCCTGTGAGATTGTTGCCACCAAGGTTTAAAGATCTAAGAGCACCGCAGTACTTAATACTAGAAGGTATAACCCCCGACAGATTGTTGTTGGAGAGATCAAGAGATGTGAGACCAAAATCAAACATGTTTACTTTTGGACACAGAGAGTATGGAATTGAGCCAGAAAGTGCATTGCTTGATAAAGAAACGTACGCCACAGTAGATAACAGTTTCCCAACCTCTATTGAGATGTCGCCACTGAAATAATTATGGGACAGATCAACAAAAGTAGCTCTTTGAGGTGGAAGAGGTAAAGGACCATGAAAGTTGTTGTAAGACAAATTTAAGCTTGTCTCCCATTCCGATTTCATAAAATGAAAGTGCGGTAATGTCATTTGGAGCTGGTTTTTGAGAGATCTAAGTAACTGAGATTTTTGAGTTTAAAGAGACAAGAAGGGATAGCTCCTGATAGTTTGTTATTAGACAAATCCAAGGTAGATAGTCGAGTTAAATCACAAATGAAAGCAGGGATAAGTCCTCTCAAGTTGCATGATCGCAGCCCCAACTTGTCTAGTTTAAACTTGGATAGATGCTGCTGTTCATCTATTACAGCGGTTAGCCTATTTGGACTTAAGTGTAGGCTATTTAGGTTTAGTTCATTAATCAAAGAGAACACCGAAACATTTCCCTCAAGAGAGTTTCCATAAACATCAAAGCGGTTAAGGTTTCGGAACTTTTTGACACAACTTGGTATAGTTCCTGTAAAATTGTTGTACGCTAAATCAAGTACTTGAAGAGTAGAAATTTCACATATTAATTCAGGATGGGTCCTTGGAAATTATTATAGGATAAGGAAAAGAAACTGCAGATTTTGAGATTGGAGAATGAACCTGGGAGGTAACCTGTGATGCTGTTGGCAGAAAGATCCAGATACCGCAAGCGAGAAAGATTGAAGATTGAAGAAGGAAGCTGTTGTATTGAGCAATCAGAAGCGGTAAGACTTGTCAGAACAGGTGCATTTATAATTGAGCTCGGAATTGATCCGTTTAATTTGGTTTCACTGATTGCAAGTGTTTGGAGTTGAGGTAGTGGATGTTCAAACAACAAAGTAAGATTGACATTTAGATCAGGATTAGAACTCACATCAAGTTCTTTAAGTTTAGGAAGATAGGGAAGATAACCAAGCGTACCTTCTAGCCCACAATAAGATAGGTTAAGTATAGACAGTGATGAAGTTAGATTAGCATGCAGAATTGGAAATTGTAAGTGAAGGTTATTCTCACTCATTCGGAGAGACGTTAGACGGGTAAGATGAAAGAACTCATGCATGAGGAAAAGTGGACGTGAAATATTGCACCTAGAAAGTTCAAGATGCCTGAGATTGGAAAGAAATGATATTGATTTGACAAAATTCTTCTGTGTAGATGCAGCTTCATATAAATCAAACCCTCTTAAATTTAGTACCTTAAGATTGGTTAAGTCGCTTACCCAGCTTATGGAGGATGATGTTAGTAGGGACGCATAATCGCAAGAGATGTCAAGGTATTGCAGAGTGGACATGTTTTCAAACTGCGTTGTAATGGAATCTAAAAAGTTTGAGCTTCCGAGATCAAGATGAGTGAGTTTCTTGAGATTAGAAAAGCCATGTGGGATTGCGGAGAATTGAAAATCATTGAAGCTAAGATCGAGATACTCAAGATGTGTAATGTTGAATATGGAAGTAAATAACTTACCAGATAGTGAAGTGTTCTGTGGATCTTGGTTCTGGCTAAATAATGATTCACCTTCTATGTTCCGGAGGTCGATTGAGATGACATGAGATGAATCACCTGAACATTGAATTCCATGCCAAGTGCAGCAGTTTTGATGACGCCCATCTATTTTCCATGAAGACAGCCGATTTGAAGGGTCTTCGAGAGAGGATTTAAAGGTCAGGAGCGCGATTCTGTCTTTATCCTGACAGCCGTTAGAGATTACTGAGAATCGAGTGATCAGTAGGAAAAGAAAAGTAACACTAAGAAGATGAAATGCTACTTGAACTTCTCCAGTCATGATCATGGTCGATATCTAATGCTGAACTAGACAACTACTTTATGATAAATAATTGATGTTTTTCTGATGCTATATATATATATATATAGGCGAATTAGCAAAACATCACTGCAATGATGGAGACGGAGTGAGGATTTTAAAAAGGGAGAACAAGAATATTATGACTTTCTTTGTCTACCCAAATGTCTATTGTTGTTTGCTGTTGAACTGACAAGCTCTCTGCAAGTGAGATGACCGAGTCTCTTTTGACCTGTTTTTGGATGATTGTTTTTCTTTCTTTTCCCTTTTCCTATCTTCCGAGGATTTCAAGGCTGCTAATGGGGTACCATTTGGCTTGGGGACGTACCAATTTACATATAGGACAAAATAGCAATTGCCTTTGGTTGGTACACACCAAGCAAAATGGTACCCCATTAGCAACTTTTGAGGATTTGGCCAAGACTGCCTAGTTCCCCTCGTTGTACCCCAAATAGTCCGCAACTCATTTTACGGCACTTAAACGTTGTTTACTTGGCAGGTGCGGTTCGATTCAGTGATCCAGTCCGTGAGTTGTAACAAAGATCTCTTTATTGTGTCACAAAAGCCACCAAGGAGATTTTCCTATTTACAGACTGCTTGGATACAACGTTCATGGTCATCGCTGTCTACCTACCTATAAATTTTTTTGGTCAGTATTAATATTTTTGTTCTTTTCTATTATTGATGAAAGAAAGAGGAAGCTGAATTTCCTTGTATGATGGTTTGTATTATTTTAAAAATAAATAAAATTCGTTGACCAAACCAGAGTGCTTGACTATTATTAGTAGCAATTTTGTCCGTCCTGTAGGTATGGTTTCTCCGTCCGGCGTGGAAGAATGTGGAATATGTCCAGACAAAACAGTTGTGCAAAAAATAAGCATCCCAAGTTCATAATAGCATGAGAACCCTGTGGCTAGCACAGTGGATTACTCATCGTCTCCATAGGAGAGACCGGATGGTCCCGTCTAACACTATAATGTGCAGCTGCAGTAGCAGCAGTGGGGTTAAGGGGAAGGGGCAGTGGGGCCCGCGTAAAAAAAAAAAAAAAGTTCATAATAGCATTACTAGGGCTGCCCATGGTTCGGTTTTCTACCCGAACCGAACTGGTCCAAACCGATAAAATAACCCAGAAAACCATAGACTGAAAATCCAAAAAAGAAGAAACCCAAAAACCGAGAAAAAACATACTCCCTCTGTCCTTTTTTATCTGTCCTAATTTCTACTTTGGTATGTCCATTTTTATCTGTCTGCTCTGTTTATAGACATACTTTTCCCTTAAACTATCAAATATACCCTTTATTTTTCATAATCATAAAATCATTTTTAATATCCAAATCTTAAATAATATCACCATATATAAGGAAAAAAAATATTATTCAATATCTTTGTATTAATTGTAATTCCTTTTTAAATAAAAACATTTATGAATAGTTATAAAATTCCTAATAAATTTCTACTTATTTTAACATTAATAATTTAGTTTTGGTAATAATATAACATTAAATAGACTAGTCAAGGGCTAGTCATGACAATTTATAGGATTTCCTTAATATCTTGACTTAGTCAAAGCGGACTCTTAATTTAGGACGGAGGGAGTAATAATATGTAGCGAACTTTCCATCATAATATAATATATATTCACTTCAATGAGTATATCCATAAATAAAGCAAATATAGTTAAAAATGTATCTAATGTTGAATTATATATGTATAATATATATGATTTAATGAGTATACCCATAAATAAAGAATTATAGTTCAAAATATATATAATTTTGATGATTTGGTTTACAATTTTGATTTATGAGTTAAAAATGAAAGTCTATTAAAAAAAAACTAAAAAACCCCGAAAATCAAAAAAGCTGGTGGGACGGTTCTAGTTTCTAATATCTTAAACCGAGCATGGTCTGGTTTGGTTTTTGGTTTCTTATAAGAGATATTGGTTTGGTCCTTATGGAATCTGATTTGACCATGGGTTTCGCTATTTCTGTCCTGGACAAGAAAGGAAATAGAAAGGATTGTCGTGCTGGCTGCAGTTGGGCCTCCTGCCCTTTAGAAGCTGAAGTTGAAGCTAAAGCGGAAATTGAAGCTCTTAGGTGGATGAAGGAGTTGGATCTCAGCAACTACTGCTTAATCAAGGATTGTCAGACTTTGGTGAAGACTATTAATGGAGAAATCAACCCTGAAGACCTACCTTGGAGAGCTCAAAACAGCATCTGCAGATGTAAATTTTCTTTTAACTGATGTAATTCGGTTTCCTTTCTGTTTAAAACTAGAAAATATGTAGATGTTGAAGATAGATTTGCAAAGGAAGTTAGAACTAAGAACGTGAAATACTTCTCCACAGAGAATATGTATAGTCATGAAAAATGCTTTCTTGGAAAGGATCAAGCTTAGTATTGATCCCATCATATGTAATATAAACTTCCTCTATAAATAATTAAAGTCTTTTTATCAAAAAAAAAAGTGTCATTTTCATACATTTGTAAAGTTGTTCCGTGTTAATGTTGTAATGTCCCAAAATCCAACTACTTATTAATATAATAGACTAGCTACATTCCCGAGGCATTAAGGATCTAAATCATCTATTTAAGAATTAATATAGAAGTTCTCAAAGATTAACTCAAATCTAAACCCTCTTTGAAATAAATACATGTCAAATGATACATATACAATAATGAGTTGGTTTGCAAATTAATTATAAACATAAAGTAAACATAGCAGAAGCTAACCAACTAACAGTCTCAACTCCTCGAAGTCACCAAGACTTGAGTGGTCATTGTGACATGCACATTAATCTGTCTCTGAAACTGAAAGTGAGAATTGAGTGAGCACATCATCCCAATGGGGTGCCCAGTAGAAACAATAACTAACTTTCAAGTAATCACAAGCATAATTTGAAGACAGTGCAAGCTTTGTAGAACGAAAATACAGAAAACGTATAAATCATATCATACAATAATTTGGACAGAAATATAAAGTTCTACCAATCAATCATCCGGCACACATTCACAGCAGTAATAATAGTTGAGTGACATAATCTTTCGGAGTAGTAAGGTTGACTCTTGCGGATTCTTCAATGATCATTAAAGTGCCCTTAAGTTTCCGGCTTCGTAGTCATATTAACATTTGTAACCTTACCAGTACCTCATTCATACACGTACTCAACATAGCAAGTACTCACATAAACAAATGGTGGTAACATTATATCCGACATAAAAATTTATCATGGAGTGCTCATTCAAACCATGCGTCAATCCAGTAATCATGTATAAGATTCTCAAACTCTTACTCTCTAAATCCCAAAACACATTATATTAAAATTTATAAAGTAATTCAAAAGAATAGTGAACATCCATGTATGAGACATGAGTTTACCTACCATGAGATAGGGAAATATATTGCTTGACCAAATCACCTATAGATTTGATTAAAATAGATAGAAATTGGAACACACATGTCATACTAATCAAAAGAAAACATTCTCCTTGTTCTTCTTTGGGTTCACTGGCGATTTGAGAGGAAAGTTGAGAGCCGAGATGTATTTCTTTTGTCAAGCAGAGCAGGGGGGATCGAAGAGTTGTTCTTTTTGTGGTTTTGGCCTAGTTTGGTATTGCTGTGAGTTTTACAAAAGTCCTTTTCTGTTGTGATGTGTTATGCTTTAAAAATAAAGTAGTCGGACATTTGGTAAACTATAATATGTAAAGTGTTGTGGAACCAACAAACTGTAAATTTTGTTTGGTAAATTTCCATGTTGAAGTCCTTATGATATGGCTAATGAAGAAAGTAAACATGGCTTAAAAATTCTTTTTAAATTACATCCATTAATAGAAAAAAAATTTTAATATTATTTAAATAAAGATAAAACTAAAAAGAATTCTTAATTAAATTTTAATAATTAAATTTATTAAATTTTAATTATTTAATTTATTTAATTTTAATTATTTAATTTATTTAATTTTTACCTTTAAATACTACTATTATTATTATTGCTGTAATTATTATTTTATAACAAAAATTAATAAAATTTTATTAGTGAAATAATTGTACATAAAAAAATATTTAAGGGTAGATTTTGTCTTTTTAATATAATAATAAGGTTTAAATACTTGGCCAAATTGGGGTATACCCATTTGTCTAAAAAGTGTTAAAATACCAAATTACCCCCCAAAGAAACCATGCCAACTAAAATCCATCCAAAAATTTCAAAATCTTTTTCCAAAATTCAAACTATGAAATCAGAAGAAAATAAAAAAACCAAATTTGGATTAAACGGGTTTTGAGATTAGGTACAAAATCATACCCAATCTCAAATCCCTTACGATTCAACATTTTTACCAAAAGTCGGCAAGGTATTTTTTGTCGGCCCTGCCGACTAATACGTGATTCCACAACGCCGGTAGGGTATTTTTTGTCGACCTTTCTGACTAATATTAGTCGGAATCTTCCTAGGTTGAATAATGTGCCGATCCTTATACCTTGCCGACTATAGTTTAGTCGGCAGGTTTTGAAATTAACACCTTGCGACTAATCATATATTTGTAACACCTTTCTCTGTATGTCAAAAATCCTATAATCGGCATGGTATTGTTTTGTCAACATTGCCGACTTTCCATAGTCGGTAGGGTATTTTTTTGTCGACCTTGCCGACTTTTCATACTTTCAGAACTGAAAATGTTGATTCCTTCTATTATTTTGAGTATAAAATCACCCGGCAGCTCTACAATCCCATATTTATAAGTGTTTGGTGGGTAGTACGATATCATTTCCGTTATAAGTAGAATTCTCAAAAAAAAAAAAAAAAAAAAAACTCAAAAATCTACCCACATCCATGATTTCAATCTAAAATAAAACCTAATTTCAAAATTTTAATCAACTAATTAACTAACTAAATTAATTACCCTAATCACATTAATTAGTGTTAATTTATCAAGGGTAGATTAGCCTTTTTTTGTAAATATGTGGTTAAGGGGCTTTGTGTTTTACTTCAAAATGACCTTATTTTGTCTCATTTGGTATACCCCAATTAATTTGGGTATACCACAATCAAGCCAGGTTAAAATACATAATCAAATAATTAAAATTGAGTGGGTCCACAGTTTCTGCTTGTACTGATCTTAAAAGCTACTATTGGGTAGCTTTTAAACGTTGGCCTAAAACAGAAGTGCGTTTGGAGAAAAGCGCTTTGAAAAAGTTTACCAGAGGCAATTTTTCTAAAAAGTTTGTTACAAGTTGGTTACAAAGTCCTTTTGTTGGAAAAAAAGCATAGGGCTTTCCATATAATTAAGGTAATGCTGAAAGTCAACTGAAAAGTAAACAAGGAACTAGTGTTTGATTTGTTATACATTGATTTAGAAATTGTGAATTTAATTAAAGTGGGTTTGGAGAATCCGATAGGAAGAAGAACATTGTTGGGTTAGTTTGAGGATTCAGAATCATGATATGAGAATTTGGGAAATTAGGATTTTCTGTGGCAAGATGATGTGTCTGTGAGTTTGGAATTCAAGATAATTAAACAATGAATTAGAAAAGATGATGCGTCTGTGATTGTTTTGGAATAGGTAAAATGGTTTGTGTAGTTTGATTTATTCATTTTGGGTTTTCTATGAATATGTAATACATGAGGAAGAGTTGTTAATTATTATTAGTAGTTTATATTTAATTAGGAAAAGATGTTGAGGAAATTAATTCTTTGATGAGTTTGAGAAGATGGGTTACAAGGTGTTGGTGAGGGGTTTTAACTGAATTTGAAAGATAAGAAGAATCGAAGAAGTTTTTGATGACATTTGAGATATGGAAATGCTTATCTCCGTGAGGTTATGATTAAAAGTATATCAAGAAATAAAAAGATTAGATCATAGAGTTTTGGGTTCTGTTGATAATTTTTGGATGTTTAGTTGGTGTATGAATTAGACAGAAAAAGAAGATTTGTATGTCTGAGAATTGGTGGAAAAGGATTTGAGTAAATGGTGAATGGCAGAAGTTGTTGGTGGAGCTGCATGTTTCAGAAAGTATGAAGGGGTGGTAGTGGTGCTGGTGTTGATATTCATGTTGGAAAACAATTACTAAAAAATAATTTTAAGGTTTTTAATAAAATTATAATTTATTGTTTTCTTTTGTGAATGAAAAAACTTATTAGTCCCACATTGTGGAGTTTCCACGTTTTAGTTGTTTTAAGAGACTATATAAGAATTTTAGTCCCACATCTGGAGTTTTCTTCTTAAGTTGTATTTGTCAATTATATAAACAAATTCACTACTTTTGTAAAATCAATGGGAAAGGGGTTGATCCATATTTTAGAGGGACCCCTAAGGGAAAATATTTAATAGCCGTTTCTTAAGCCTTCGCGATTTTCCTTAACAGTTTTTTCGGAGTTGCCAAGCTCAAGTTGAGCATCTACTACATATGCTAGTAGTAGGTGTAGTAGGGTGTTTTATCCTGGAGATATCCGTCCTGTGAGGGCTATAACATCACTCTTGAGTGTAGCCGATAGCTAATGTCTTAAGGGCAACGTGTTGAACACGTGACTCACTCTGTTTTCAAAGTTTTACATTGTTGTCGTTGCGGAGATTTGGGGAGCTCGTCCGTTTCATCAAATCAATCACTTCCACTATAAAGGAGCTAAGTATCAATAACTTTTGCTTATTTGATTTTTTTCCTTGTTCTTGATTATTGCACCCAACAATCTTAAGACATTAGAATTTGTAATAATCAAATATGGTTGGTTGGTTTGTGAATCATGGATGTTAATTGTGGAGTGAAAAACAAAAACGATTTTTTGGTCAGCTGTAGAGTTTCGAGTTTATCTCTTAACCTAGAAGGAATTTCGATGAACCCTTTTGACACAACATAGTAGACATCCTGATAGTTACCCACATAAAATTTCAGAATTTTTGGAGTAGTAAAAGTATTTTTTTGATATTTTACAAAACAGAGAAACGTTCTGAAAAAAAATTCTGACGGCAGAAATTTGTTGTTAAATAAAGTAGTTTTTATGGGGTAACCATGAGTTTTTTGAAATGGTGATTCAAACGAAGTTTGTAGATCTAGATTTTATCTTCAAAACTCATATTTTATTTTCCGATTCGGAACTAAGGTTTCTGAGATGTGGTGTATTAGGTGATTGGGAAATTACCATCTCCGTAGTCAGAGTATAAACGAAGATTGTGACATGAAACTGGAAAGGGACATGGCTAACAGACGCATGTGGATGAACACAATTTTTCCAAAGATGACAAAGGTTGGAACATCAAACGCAACTCTAAGCCTAGTCTTCTTAAGAAAGGTATGTTTCATAAACCTGAATCTAGCATTACTTTAATTAAGGGTGTTTTTTATGTGTGTAAAATCCTAGCCATACCGGGCATGAAATTTATGTAGGCAACATCAAAACTTTAATTAGTAGATAGTTAATGCTAATTTAGTTGAAACAAACTAGTACGAGTTCAGTGGCATGATGTCGGAAGTTATTTTTAATAACTAATGTGAGAGACCAGTAGGTGGACTTTGGAGCCACCGAGCATGTTTGTTGAAACAGAGACCTGTTCACCTCCTATCAGAGGATAGGAGATGTCGAGAAACTCTATATGAGTAACTCATCTGCGATAGAGGTTGCATAAAAGGGAAAGGTCGAGCAGAAGCTCATATCTCAGAATATTCTCACATGAATGAAGTTTTCATATTCCGGGCATATGCAAGAATCTTGTATCTTGTTCTGTTGTAGATGGTAAAAGACTTAAGATATTAATTGAATATGGAAAACTTGTCGTACCTAAGGGCATGTGATTTTGAAGGAAAAATTATAAGACTTAAGGTCAATATAAGCTTAAGGAAAAAAAATAAATAGATGAAGTAGTTGATTCTTGTGTTTTTCTTTTGTGTGATTGAATGTTTTGCATGGTAGACATGGAACCGTAAACTTATATAAGTCAATGCATATACTGGGAAGCGTAGGCTGCATACCCAAATTTAGTTTGGATTGAACACAAAAGTTAAATATTCGTAGAATCAAAATATGCTATAAAACCTTTTAGCAAAATTGCTCAGTGAGTAATTCTAAGCCCTTAGAATTAATTCGATTAGACCCTGACATGAAATCAACCCCAAACTAAGGTGGTAAAAGGTGTTTTTTTTTTTTTAAAAAAAAATTTCATAGATGATTGTACGAGGTACTATCTTGTATACTTACTTAGGGGTAAGGATGATGCCTTAGAAGCCATTAACAGTATAAACTTGAAATTGAAAGCAAAGTATATGTTAACACTAAAAGGGTTAGGTCTGAACATGATGGCAAGTATGAATTTCATATAGAGAACTTTACTTGTTAAATGGCATTATTGATGAGATCACACCTCCTTATTCACCGTAATCTAATGGTATAGTTGATGTAAGAAGAAAACCATTAAGGAGATGATTTATGCCATGTTGATTAAAGGATTAACCGCCAACTTGTGTGTGTGGGGGGGGTGGGGGGTGGGGTGGGGGAGGGGGAGGGATCCTCTGATTTTGTTATATCTTGAATAGAGTAACCTTTAAAGGATTAGATAAAACTCCATATGTTTATGAAAGATAGACAACCTTCTTATGCATACGTCAAAGTGTGGGGGTGTTTAGATAAGATATCATGAGTACCCTACTACATATAGTTTTTGGTTGTGAGTTCGCTTTTCTGACTTTGGTGTGAATACTATTATGGAATCTAGGGATGCTGGGTTCTATGAACATGTTTATTCTTAATCATGTACCTCATTAGAGATGTGATGTTGATCCCCTAGATTTATTTTCAAATAGTCAGAACTTATCTTTATGGAAGATGAATTAGAGTTGATCCTAGGAGAAGTAAAAGATTAGAAATGAGACTTCTTATGGACCTGACTTCTTAGTAAGCCTAGCTTAATCTGAGCTCCAGACTTGTAAAGAAGCCATAACATCTATTGAAACCCCATTCTAGTAAGAAGCTTCATTTAGTGAAATGGACTCAGTCAGAGTCGGAACCCAGACTTGGGAGCTTGCTAGTTTACCTCTAGGGAGTAAGACCATGGGATGTAAATGAGTCGAAACGTTAGATATATGGAACTGTGAAAAATATTAGGCTAAGTTGGTAGCTAAAGGCTATAAACTAAAAGAAGGTGTAAATTTCCTTGATTCTTATTCACTTGTGACGAGAATTACTTATGTTGAGATACTAATTGATATTGCTGCCAGAAAAAACTTGGAGATACATCAGATGGATGTTAAGACAGCTTTCCTAAAACCGTGAATTAGATAAAGAAATTTACATAGACTAACCTGAGGATTTTGTAGTGAAAGGTTATGAAGACAAAGTTTGTAAGTTGGACAAATCTTTGTATGGTTTTCAAATAAGCACGTTGATGACATGGAAATTTTGATCATGAGATAATGTGTAGTGGATTTAAGTTAATGAATCGATAAGTATATTTATAAGTAACTTGTTAAGGATGCATGTGTGATTGTATGCTTGTATGTTGATGATATGTTTATACTTGATACAAACATAGATGTGATTAATTCCACTAAAACCATGCACTGAATGAGAACGTTGACTTGAAAGACTAAAGCTTTTTGATGTAATCTTAGGGATGAGGATTAAAAGATAATCAAACATTTATAGTCTTAGTCATTCTCATGATGCTGAATTTGTTCTTAAGAGATACAATCAGTCTGATTGTAAGCCTGCTTGTACTTCATACGATTCTTCTTGTAGACTCAAGAAAAATAAGTAAAATGGAGTATCTTAACTTGAATACTCAAGAGTTATAGGATGTCTGATGAATTTAATGAACTGTAAGAGTCAGACATTGCCTATATTGCAGTGAGTAAGTTAAGTAGATATACTTGTAGTCAGCAAGAGCATTGGGATGCACTTAGTAGAGTATTATGGTACCTAAAATACTCTATTACCTTTTATTTGATTTATGAAAGGTATCTTTCTGTCCTTGAGGGACTTTATGATGAAAACTGGATAGTTGACTCAGAGGAGTCTAAGTCTACGAGTGGATATAGTTTCACTCTAGCACGGGGGTTTGTTTTTGGAAGATTTCCAAACAGACATATATTGCTCAATTCATTATGGAATCTAAGAGTATTGCGTTAGATAAAGCACAAGAGGGGGCCGAGTGCCTAAGATTCTTTTTAGAAGACATTCCTCTGGCATAGGCACATTGTCACTATATCTATACATTGTGTTAGCCAAGCTACAATAGCTAAAGCTAAAATAAACTAATCTCAATCGGCGTTATTTCCGATGATTGGATAAAGTCCAAGGAGAATATCGCGCAACCTTTGACGAAAGGTTTATCCAAGAGATAGTTAGAAATGCATCAAGGGGGATGGGGCTTAAGCTCATAAATTAAACTTTCCATGAAGGATACTCAACCTTGTCGTTGGAGATCCCATGATCAAGGTTTCGAATGAGAAAACTAATTTGTGGTGGGTAAAGGTAAACACCATGAAGAGAATTTCATTCTCTGTCCCTTCCTATGGTGTAGACGTGATAGTGTTTGCATGTGAAGGATGACTTTAAGAAGTCTTAATGAGTTCTATAGTTTCAATTTAAGATTGAAGTGGGGTGTAGCAAATAACACTCTTTATGGAAACTCACCTATCTGAATGAGGAAGTGGGGCCGCTTCCTATGAGAATATGAGCTTTGATTCTCTAGAGCATTAGAAACAGGATATGTCAGGGCCAAATTGGACAAAACAGCACGAGCTTGGCAGCACCCTTGGAGATATCATCCGTGGTTGTTATCGCGAATTACATCAAACACTAGCGTTCAAGACATAGTTCACTGTCTCTAGCAAGTAATTAGAGTAATATCTCACTAAGAAAAGGTTCAAGACCTCATGGACACCTCTGCCTAAAATGGTATTTCTGCGCTTTTTATGTGATTTTCGTTTTGATGGTTTTGGTATTACTGGAACTTAGGATCTAAGGGTCACTAAGGGTTCACTAGTTAATGTTTTTTCACTTTGGTGAAAGGAACCTTTAGTCTCACTTGTGAGGAACTAAAGATGAAAGCTCTCTATACTATATGATTTTAGAAATCCATAGTATGATTGGAGTCATCACACTGTTGTGTGAGGGAGGTGACGTTGGAATGGCTAGTATGACTTCAACATGCACGATCTGTCTGTTCAGTCAGTTCGTATCGTGAGATTGGGTTGTTGATTTACCAAAATATATCTGTGTTTTCGTGTTTTATTGAGTTTTCATTCATGTGGGGGGATTGTTGGAAAACAATTACTAAAAAATAATTTTTAAGGTTTTAATAAAATTATAATTTATTGTTTTCTTTTGTGAATGGAAAAACTTATTAGTCCCACATTGTGGAGTTTCCACGTTTTAGTTGTTTTAAGAGACTATATAAGAATTTTAGTCCCACATCGAGGAGTTTTTCTTCTTAAGTTGTATTTGTCAATTATATAAATAAATTCACTACTTTTGTAAAATCAATGGGAAAGGGGTTGCTCCATATTTTAGAGGGACCCCTAAGGGAAAATATTTTATAGCCGTTTCTTAAGCCTTCGCGATTTTTCTTAACGGTTTTTCGGAGTTGCCAAGCTCAAGTTGAGCATCTACTACATATGCTAGTAGTAGGTGTAGTAGGGTGTTTTTATCTGGAGATATCCGTCCTGTGAGGGCTATAGCATCACTCTTGAGTGTAGCAGCACACTAATGTCTTAAGGGAAACGTGTTGAACACGTGACTCACTCTTTTTCCAAAGTTTTTGCCTTGTTCTGTTGTTGTTGCGGAGATTTGGGGAGCTTCCGTCGTTTCATAAAATCGATCACTTCCACTATAAAGGAAAGTATCAATAACTTTTGCTTATTTGATTTTTTCCTTGTTTTTGATTATTGCACCCAATAATTCATTTGGTTGGCAGTGATGTCACTGAAATGAATGTATGTAGATTAGAGTGTAGTTGAACTATTGGTATGTTAAATTGTTATAAATGTTAAGTTGAGGTATAATTGATGGTGATAAAGTGAACTGAATTGAAGATAGCTCATGGGTTGGTCGTTGTTGTGGAAATATTTGAATGTGCAGACAATAGAGGATGGTTGTGTATGAATACTGAAGATGACATGCAATTAGTGGATTAAATTGTAAAATTTCTGATCAAAGAAGCATAGTAATATGGATGGAGTTGAGTTCCTGTTATTGTCGTTATTGAGTTGCAGTTGTAGCTGCATCAAGGGAGACGATACATTCGCGTTGGGTATGAATACGGAACCTTAAAAAAGGAAAGGGAGTAATGAAAGACATAATGCTTACAGATTTTTTGGCATGGATGATGCCCTAATGGAAGCCGCACGTGAAGGAAAGCAAAATAAGGAAACTTTGTTGTCTGAAGAAACGTCTACCCCCTCTTTATTTACATAAGTCACGCCTACAAGCACGGTTTCCAAGTTACACCGGCCCGACCAATTGCGCCGACCTCCCAATGGTCGCCCAAGTCACGCCTGCAAGCACGGTTTCCAAGTTGCACCGGCCCCACCAATTGCGCCGACCTCCCAATGGCCGCACAAGTCACGCCTGCAAGCACGCAAGACTTCCACACTTTGCGCCGGTCCCACCAACTAGCACACTCAGCTTCCCAACTCACGCCAACCTCCCAACGTCGCCCAAGCTGCACCGGCCCCACTAATTGCGCCGACCTGCAAGCACACACGGCTTCTACACTTTGCGCCGGTCCCACCCGGCTAGCACACTCGGTTCCCAACTCACGCCAACTTCCCAACGTCGCCCAAGGCCGCAGGACCATCGGTGTGCCGGCCTCCGATTTGTGCAAAACTACCGGGAGGCAAGGATTCCAAATCCTAGTTATAAAAGGTCGGACAAGCCTCCTTCAATTTTCCTTACGTTTCTTGTTAATAGTTTGTCACCATCTTATGCTTACCTCGCAACAAATCCCCATTCGAGCTAGCTGGGGACTTAATGTTGATGGTGGTTTTTAGACAAAGGGGTAAAATCGCCAAAAACCCCATGACCTAGTGTTACCCGCAACACATTAACTAAGAGCATTTAACTCCAGGTGTAAATAATTAATAGGGGTATTTTTTTAGAAATACCAGATTAGGGTTTCAGTCGAGGAGAACCCTAATTCCAAAACCAAAGCCGCACCACACGCACCATAGCGACAATGCCAAACCAAGCCGCATCTTCGCGCGCCATGGCAACAATGCGAGACCAAGCCGCATCTCTGCGCACCATGGCAACAATGCCAAACCAAGCCGCATCTTGCGCGCCATGGCGACAATACCAAACCAAACCCGCATTTGCGCACCATGGCAACAATGCTAAACCAAGCTGCGACCGCCTGCGCACCATGGCAACAATGCCAAACCAAGCCGCATCTTTAAGCGCACTGCGGCAACAATGCCAAACCAAGCCGCATACGGCGCACCATGGCAACAATGCCAAACCAAGCCGCACCTGCACGCACCATGGCAACAATGCCAAATCTCCAAGCCGCTTATGCCTTTGGCCCACGCCAAATATATCGCCCTAGGCTTGCAAGACTTGCAACTAGGTCAACATGGTCGCACGTGCCAACACGTGTCGCAAGCCATATTTCAAGCCACTATGCCTTTGGCCACGCCAAATATAGCGCCTAGGCTTGCAAGACTTGCAACTAGGTCAACATGGCTGCACGTGCCATTGGCACATGCCAACACGTGTCGCAAGCCATATTTCCAAGCCGCTATGCCTTTGGCCCACGCCAAATATAGCGCCCTAGGCTGCAAGACTTGCAACCAGGTTAACATGGCTGCACGTGCCATTGGCACATGCCAACACGTGTCGCAAGCCATATTCCCAAGCCGCTATGCCTTTGGCCCACGCCAAATATAGCGCCCTAGGTTTGCAAGACTTGCAACTAGGTCAACATGGCCGCACGTGCCATTGGCACATGCCAACACGTGTCGCAAGCCATATTCCCAAACCAGCTATGCCTTTGGCTCACGCCAAATATAGCGCCCTAGGTTTCAAGAAGACTTGAAACTAGGTCAACATGGCCGCACGTGCCATTGGCATATGCCAACACGTGTCGCAAGCCATATTTCCAAGCCGCTATGCCTTTGGCCCACGCCAAATATAGCGCCCTAGGCTTTGGTAAGACTTGCAACTAGGTCAACATGGCTGCACGTGCCATTGGCACATGCCAACACGTGTCGCAAGCCATATTTCCAAGCCGTATGCTTTGGCCCACGCCAAATATAGCGCCCTAGGCTTGCTGCAAGACTTGCAACTAGGTCAACATGGCTGCATTTGCATTGGCACATGCCAGCACGTGTCGCAAACCATATTCCCAGCGCTATGCCTTTGGCCCACGCCAAATATAGCGCCCTAGGTTTGCAAGACTTGCGAACTAGGTCAACATGGCCGCACGTGCCATTGGCACATGCCAACACGTGTACTGAAGCCATATTCCCAAGCCGCTATGCCTTTGGCTCACGCCAAATATAGCGCCCCTAGGTTTGCAAGACTTGAAACTAGGTCAACATGGCCGCATGCACGTTCCATTGGCATATGCCAACACGTGTCGCAAGCCATATTTCAAGTCGCTATGCCTTTGGCCCACGCCAAATATAGCGCCTAGGCTTGCAAGACTTGCAACTAGGTCAACATGGCTGCACGTGCCATTGGCACATGCCAACACGTGTCGCAAGCCATATTTCCAGCCAGCTATGCCTTTGGCCCACGCCAAATATAGCGCCCTTAGGCTTGCAAGACTTGCAACTAGGTCAACATGGCTGCACGTGCATTGGCACATGCCAACACGTGTCGCATAAGCCATATTCCCAAGCCGCTATGCCTTTGGCCCACGCCAAATATAGCGCCCTCAGGTTTGCTAGACTTGCAACTAGGTCAACATGGTCATGACGTGCCATTGGCACATGCCAACATGTGTCGCAAGCCATATTTCCAAGCCGCTATGCCTTTGGCCCACGTCAAATATAGCGCCATAGGCTTGCAAGACTTGCAACTAGGTCAACGTGGCTGCACGTGCCATTGGAACATGCCAACATGTGTCGCAAGCCATATTTCCAAGCCGCTATGCCTTTGGCCCACGCCAAATATAGCGCCCTAGGCTTGCAAGACTTGCAACTAGGTCAACATGGCTGCACGTGCCATTGGCACATGCCAACACGTGTCGCAAGCCATATTTCCAAGCCGCTATGCCTTTGGCCCACGCCAAATATAGCGCCTTAGGTTTGCCAAGACTTGCAACTAGGTCAACATGGCCGCACGTGCCATTGGCACATGCCAACACGTGTCGCAAGCCATATTTCCAAGCCGCTATGCCTTTGGCCCACGCCAAACATAGCGCCCCCAGCTTGCTAAGACTTGCAACTAGGTCAACATGGCCGCACATGCCATTGACACATGCCAAACACACACGCTGGTAGCCTAACTTGATACCGTGCAACCTACCACCAAGGCATTCGCGCATGCCATTGCACATGCCAAACACACACGCCGGTAACCTAACTTGCAACGTGCAACCTACCACCAAGGCATTCCGCACATGCCATTGGCACATGCCAAACACACATTTGGTAGCCTAACTTGCAAACCGTGCAACATACCACCAAGGCATTCCGCGACATGCCATTGGCACATGCCACACGCGCCACTAGCAGCGCCACTTGCACTCAAGATGCAACCAACACTCGAGACATCGACACTGGCGGGGATGCTTCTTTAGGTTTTGGTTTGGCGGTCACGGCATGCACAGCGTACACTACGCTCACATTAAGAAAGCGTGAAAAGGAATAAAGCGGTCAAATAAAAGAGGAAATAATGGGAAAAAACGTTTTCACCAATTAAACCATGCGGTTACCACCTCCTCCCATTATTTCACCCTTTACTCTCTTCCTTCATGAGGCCAGGAGTACGTTTCAATCTCGACTTGTATAAATAGGTCTTACCTATTTCCCACCGGACAACAAGTCTCAATCAGAGAAAATACTACACTCTCGAGAAGGCAACTTTGAAAGCTCTCCCAAAAAACTTTCATCTCTTGCAAGCTTCCCAAGCTTTTACTTTCTGATACAAGTAGAGATACTACTCTCCCAGAATTATTCTGGTCTCAACACCTTTCTTTGCTTCCCTCCCCAAATCAACCCTTCTCCTCCACTTTGTGACCAGAAGCAAAGTCCGGAACGGCCATTTCTTGGTTTAGGCCGGACTTGTACAGATTGATCTCTCGAATCTATAAAGTGCTCACGTGCAGCACATTTGTTTAGGGTTTGAACCAGTTTCTCACTCACCTACCGAATTTACCGAAATCGTCAGAAACGATTTTTACCCATAAACAGCTACGTATATCAAGAAAGAGAGATAAAAGAGCTCTTTTTCTTATTTATCAAGGCATGGATGAGTCGTCCTTCGAGAAGATATCAAGAGCCGCTAATGCAAAGCAAGCATGGGAGATTTTGCAAAATTCCTACAAAGGCGTGGATAAAGTGAAGAAGGTGCGGTTGCAAACTCTAAGAGGTGAGTTTGAATCTCTCTCCATGAAAGAGTCTGAATTAATATCAGATTAGTTTTCAAGAGTTTTAGTCGTCGTCAATCAATTAAGAAGAAACGGTGAGGTCATGAATGATTGTCGTGTGATCGAAAAAATATTGCGGTCACTTGTTCCAAAGTTTGATTATATCGTCGTCGCAATTAAGGAGTCCAAAGACGTCGAATCCATGACCGTAGATGAGCTCATGGGATCGCTACAAGCCCATGAAGAAATAATGAGATAGAGAAGCAAAGAGGGAGCAGTAGAGCAAGTTCTACAAGCGAAGCTCACTTTGAAAGACAAAGGAGAGAGCTCTAGTAGTAATGCTAGAGGAAGATGACGCGGCTACTACGGCGGAAGAGGAAGAGGCAAGCAGAATAACGATGATCAAAGGGGCCAGAGGTCAAGCTTCACAAGAGGTCGTGGCAGAGGAAACAATTCATGGCACAACAATAATAGACCAAGGTATGACAAATCTCAAGTTGAGTGCTATAATTGTCATAAGCGTGGTCATTATGTTTCTGGATTTGTCGACCTTCTTCAAAATAATGTCGAGGAGAGAGCAAACTACGCTAGTAAAGGAAATCAAGAAGACCAGACCTTGTTGGTGGCATGCAAAGGAGGTGACTATGATGAAATTGTACGTGGGTGCTTGATACGGGGGCAAGCAACCATATGTGCGGCACGAAGGAGAAGTTCGTGGAGCTTGATGAATCAGTTTCCGGCAACGTGACGTTCGGAAATGGAGCGCAAACTCCGGTGAGTGATCTTGGCAAAATTTTAATTAAGTTGAAAAATGGAAATCATGAGTTTATTTCTGATGTTTATTTTGTCCCTAACGTAAAAATGAATATATTAAGTTTAGGACAACTCTTAGAAAAAGGCTATAGGATGAATATGGAAAACCTTAGTCTTTTCATAAGAGATAAGAGAGGGAAACTAATTTCCAAAGTGCCAATGACGGGAAATAGGATGTTCTATCGGAACATTCAAAATGACGTCGCTAGATGTCCGATCTTGTGTGAAAGACCCGGCCATGGCTCGGCATCTTAGGTATGGACATCTCAATTTTGGAGGGTTAAAGTTATTGTCCAAACAAAAGATGGTTAGAGGTTTGCCAAGAATAGACCACCCGGATCGTTGTGTGAAGGATGTTTACTTGGGAAACATTTGTAAAAAAAAAAAAAAGGTTTTCCTAAGGAAACATTCTCAAGAGCCACAAGACCACTGCAGTTGGTTCACACAGATGTTTGTGGACCAATAAAACCAACCTCGTATGGTGGAAATAACTATTTCCTCATATTTGTCGATGATTTTAGTCGAAAAACATGGGTTTATTTCTTGAAACAAAAATCGGAGGTTTTCTCTTATTTTAAGAAATTTAAATCCCTTATGGAGAAAGATAGTGGCTTTGAAATTGTGGATATGAGATCAGACAGAGGAGGAGAATTCACTTCGAGGGAGTTCGAGTCTTCTTTGTGAAGACAATGGAACTCGGCCTCTTACGGTTCCATATACACCTCAACAAAATGGAGTTGCCGAAAGGAGAAACAGGACAATTCTCAACATGGCCCGGAGTATGTTAAAGACAAAGAGAGTGCCCAGGGAGTTTTGGGAAGAAGCAGTTGATTGTGCGGTTTACCTGATAAACCGTTGTCCGACAAAAAGCGTGTGGAACATGACTCCTTTAGAAGCATGGAGCGGAGTGAAACCGGGCATCTCACATTTACGAGTATTCGGGAGTATCGCATATGCTCATGTGCCGAGTCAGCTAAGAACGAAGTTGGATGACAGGAGCGCCAAGTACATATTTATCGGTTATGACCCTCGATCCAAGGGATACAAGTTGTAATGATCCAATCAATAAAAGGTCGTTACAAGCGAGAGATGTGGAGTTCGATGAAGAAGGCTTCTGGGATTTTGGCGTTCAAGAAAAGGATTACAATTTGCTCCCTATTGTAGAAGAAGATGAAGAACAACAACCACCTGAACCAGTTGCTCCAGCTACTTCACCACCACCATCACCTCCAGCAGTGCATCATGATGATCCATCATCCGCAAATGAAAGTTCTAGCGAAAGGCCCTTACGAATGAGGAGTTTAAATGATATCTACGGAGACAATATATCTCTCTTTTGTCTCTTTGCAGAAAGTGAACCAATAAATTTGAAGAAGCCGTCGAAAGCGAGAAATGGAGAAAGGCAATGGATGAAGAAATTAAGGCTATTGAGAAAAATAACACACGGGAGCTTGTAACACTTCCGAAAGGACAAAGAGTGATTGAGTGAAATGGGTGTACAAAGCCAAGAAAACGCTAAAGGGGAGGTTGAAAGATACAAGGCAAGATTGGTTGTAAAAGGTTACAACCAAAGAGCGGGCATCGATTATGATGAGGTATTTGCTCTGTCGCCCGGTCTTGAAACTATTAGACTAATTATTTTTCTAGCTGCTCAAAACAAATGGAAAATCCATCAAATGGACGTCAAGTTTGCCTTTCTAAATGGGCATCTTGAAGAGGTGGTATACGTCGAGCAGCCACCTCGGTACGAAGCCATAGGACATGAAGACAAAGTCCTTAAGTTGAAAAAGGCTTTATACGGCCTAAAACAGGCACCAAGGGCGTGGTACAACATAATCGACAAGTACTTCCAAGAAAATAATTTCAGTAAGTGCCCACATGAATATGCTCTCTATGTGAAGGTGAATGAAAAAGGAGATATGTTGCTTGTCTGCCTGTACGTAGATGACTTGATCTTCACTGGGCAATAACCGACAATGTTCAAGAGTTCAAGAAAGCGATGACGAGAGAATTTGAGATGACGGACATCGGTCTTATGTCATACTATCTCGGCTTGAAGTAAAACAACATGAAAATGGAATATTTATATCTCAAGAAGGATATGCGAAGGAAATCCTTAAGATATTTAAAATGGAGAAGTGCAATCAAAAGAATCACTCTCGTGGAATGCGGAATCAAGCTATCAAAGGTCGATGGAGGCAAGAAGGTCAACCCTACTCTTTACAAGAGTCTCGTTGGAAGCTTGAGATACTTAACTTGTACAAGGCGGATATTCTCTATGCGGTGGGGCTAATTAGTCGCTACATGGAAGCACCTACGACTACCCATATGAAGGCTGCCAAGAGAATTTTGCGCTACTTAAAAGGTACGCTTGATTTCCGCTTTATTTTACTCACGTCCGACAAGTACAAACTCGTTGGATATAGTGATAGTGACTGGGCTGGAGATTTAGATGAAAGGAAAAGTACTACACTGGATTTGTATTTTTCCTCGGGAGATACGGGCTTCACTTGGAGTTCGAAGAAGCAACCAATCGTCACACTCTCCACTTGTGAAGGCCGAGTATGTCGCAAGAAGATATCATGTGTCAGCTCACGCGATATGGTTAAGGAGTTTAATGAAGGAGCTTAAAATGGAGAAGGAAGAACCGACTACAATATTTGTGGACAACAAGTCGGCAATGGCTTTAGCAAAGAATCCAGGTGTTCCACGACCGCAAGAAGCACACATCGACACACGGTACCATTTTATCTCGTGAGTGCATATCGGAGAATAAAGTACAACCGAAATACACAAAGTCTCAAAACCAAGTTGCTGAGACATATTCACGAAGCCACTAAAGCACGAGGTCTTCGTTAAATTACGAGAAATTCTTGGAATTACTACAAATCAAGTTTAAGGGGGCTGTTAATAATGTAAACTTGATTTGGATTATTCAAGGATAATCTAGAATGCTCTGGACATTGCTAGCATGTCCTAGCTATGCCGGTGATCTAGAATTAACTACACAACTAGTAAAGAAAATAATATTAGAGCATGGAAAAATGTGGAGTATTCTAGAATAGTATTTTTGGTCAAAGTCGGTTGTAAAGAAATATCTAGGTCTGTCGGTTAAGAATACTCTAGATAAGCCTAGAGTGTGTAGAGTCGGTTGAAAGTTCACTATAAATTGGGAAGTAGAGATCATGGACGAGGTGTAAGTTAGTGAAATCTTAAGGTGAGGTATAGGTGATAAAGGGTGAGAGATTGAAGTGAGTCTTGTAAGGTCTGTACGACCACAGTTTTGAGTGCTTGAGTGCAACAGAAATTTTCATTTCCATAAACCAAGTTGAGCGTTTGTGAGCCCATTCTCAAATCATTTTCATACCCAATTAGCCTTTAACCCAAAATCATTTCCAACAGACAGTTGAAGTCTTCGGAGACGTGTATGACTTCCTCCAGATTATAGGCACTCGCAACCAATCGATTTCCCCATCTCACCCTGCGAGTTTCCCAATTGATAGCTGAAACGGCATCCAGACTTTCAGCCATCACAAGTCTCCAACCTATGCTCCACTGAATGTACTTGTCAAGTCACGGGAGATTTAATTAACCCCACCCAAACAAACAACATTAGCTGATCTAATCATGTTGCTTACAGTGTGACTGGGGCTCTGTATTGCTTTTCTCATCCAATATGCAGATATCAAAGTTCTTCGCGCCCAACTCTATTCAGAGAGCCTGAACAACACAAACATATGCCTGCTTGATGGTTACATTGATCGAGTAACATACATATTATTCGGGGATTGCCATGGATGAACTGAGCTACACTTAAAAAAAGTAGAACCATTTTTTGAAATTACATTTACTGATTTACATATACAAAAAAATGGAGAACATAGCTCCATGGAAACGAAAGAAAGGGAAAGAAGAAATAATTTTGCAACCATCAAATTTTTCTAAAACGATTTGTTATTCTTGTAGCAACAATTTCAACAACTCTCCAGTACCCAACCCACCATTTCTCTTTCCTTAACAGCAAAAGAAAGAACGGACCCCAAAAACCTACAGCAACACCCAAAATAATAGCAGCATATAAGAACAACTGCTCTTTGGCATCATCTGTATTATCATCTTCTTGGACTGCATTGGGAGCGTTGGTATCAGTTGTATTAGTACTGTCACCGTTGCATAGGTTCTGCGTTGGGAACCCACACAACAAACTGTTGTTGATGTAAGCTGAACCATCAACGCTTAATGTATCAAAATGAGCTCCTCTTGGGATCCTACCACTCAAGTTATTATAAGATAGGTTCAAATACCCAAGATGGTCTATTGATGTCAACGACTCTGGGATTTCTCCAGACAATTTGTTGAAACTCAAGTCCAAGGACCCTAAACCAGTCATGTTTCCGATGCTTGCAGTGATATTACCTGAGAAATGATTATAGGATAGATTAAGCATAGCAAGCCCTTTTAATAAACCAATCTCCTTTGGAATATTTCCATCAAGAATGTTGCATGACAGATCTATTCCTGAACTGTAGGTGTATAACTGCTCAAACTGTGTCATAATTCCTTTTACCACCATTTGCAATTGCAGATCAATACCAAAATCCTCCAGAGAATATGCATCAGTAGTAGGTCTTCGTCTTAGATTCTTTAGCTTTCCTATCTTCTTAGGAACTGGGCCAGAGAGATTGTTTATAGACAAGTCTAATATTTGCAGATTATGCAAAAAACCAATCTCTTCAGGGATTGACCCATTGAACTTGTTTGACCTCA
Source organism: Papaver armeniacum (assembly GCA_023531295.1). Lineage (NCBI taxonomy): Eukaryota > Viridiplantae > Streptophyta > Magnoliopsida > Ranunculales > Papaveraceae > Papaver > Papaver armeniacum. Next base: position 27,789 of record JAJJWW010016799.1, read on the forward strand.
AAGAAAGGATTTGAAGTTCTTTAAGTGTGCCGATGAAACTGGGTATTCTACCTTCAAAATTGTTGCTCCCTAAGTTGAGAACTCTCAAAAGTGAAAGTTTTTTTACGAATCTTGGAAAAGACCCAGTAAAACCGTTGTCGTTCAGTTGAAGATAGCTTAGAAATACTGCTTGTTCAAGCTCCTTTGGTATATTTCCTGTGAGATTGTTGCCACCAAGGTTTAAAGATCTAAGAGCACCGCAGTACTTAATACTACAAGGTATAACCCCCGACAGATTGTTGTTGGAGAGATCAAGAGATGTGAGACCAAAATCAAACATGTTTACTTTTGGACACAGAGAGTATGGAATTGATCCAAAAAGTGCATTGCTTGATAAAGAAACGTACGCCACAGTAGATAACAATTTCCCAACCTCTATTGAGATGTCGCCACTGAAATTATTATGGGACAGATCAACAAAAGTAGCTCTTTGAGGTGGAAGAGGAATAGGACCATGAAAGTTGTTGTAAGACAAATTTAAGCTTGTCTCCCATTCCGATTTCATAAAATGAAAGTGCGGTAATGTCGTTTGGAGCTGGTTTTGCGAGAGATCTAAGTAACTGAGATTTTTGAGTTTAAAGAGACAGGAAGGGATAGCTCCTGATAGTTTGTTATTAGACAAATCCAAAGTAGATAGTTGAGTTAAATCACAAATGAAAGCAGGGATAAGTCCTCTCAAGTTGCATGATCGTAGCCCCAACTTGTCTAGTTTAAACTTGGATAGATGCTGCTGTTCATCTATTACAGCGGTTAGCCTATTTGGACTTAAGTGTAGGCTATTTAGGTTTAGTTCATTAATCAAAGAGAGCACCGAAACATTTCCCTCAAGAGAGTTTCCATAAACATCAAAGCGGTTAAGGTTTCGGAACTTTTTGACACAACTTGGTATAGTTCCTGTAAAATTGTTGTACGCTAAATCAAGTACTTGAAGAGTAGAAATTTCACATATTAATTCAGGGATGGGTCCTTGGAAATTATTATAGGATAAGGAAAGAAACTGCAGATTTTTGAGATTGGAGAGTGAACCTGGGAGGTAACCTGTGATGCTGTTGGCAGAAAGATCCAGATACCGCAAGCGAGAAAGATTGAAGATTGAAGAAGGAAGCTGTTTTATTGAGCAATCAGAAGCGGTAAGACTTGTCAGAACAGGTGCATTTATAATTGAGCTCGGAATTGATCCGTTTAATTTGGTTTCACTGATTGCAAGTGTTTGGAGTTGAGGTAGTTGATGTTCAAACAACAAACTAAGGTTGACATTTAGATCAGGATTAGAACTCACATCAAGTTCTTTAAGTTTAGGAAGATAGGGAAGATGACCAGGCGTACCTTGTAGCCCACAATAAGATAGGTTAAGTATAGACAGTGATGAAGTTAGATTAGCATGCAGAATTGGAAATTGTAAGTGAAGGTTATTCTCACTCATTCGGAGAGACGTTAGACGGGTAAGATGAAAGAACTCATGCATGAGGAAAAGTGGACGTGAAATATTGCACCTAGAAAGTTCAAGATGCCTGAGATTGGAAAGAGATGATATAGATTTGACAAAATTCTTCTGTGTAGATGCAGATTCATATAAATCAAACCCTCTTAAATTTAGTACCTTAAGATTGGTTAAGTCGCGTACCCAGTTTATGGAGGATGATGTTAGTAGGGACGCATAATCGCAAGAGATGTCAAGGTATTGCAGAGAGGACATGTTTTCAAACTGCGTTGTAATGGAATCTAAGAAGTTTGAGCTTCCGAGATCAAGATGAGTGAGTTTCTTGAGATTTGAAAAGCCATGCGGGATTGTGGAGAATTGAAAATCATTGAAGCTAAGATCGAGATACTCAAGATGTGTAATGTTGAATATGGAAGTAGATAACTTACCAGATAGTGAAGTGTTCTGTGGATCTTGGTTCTGGCTAAATAATGATTCACCTTCTATGTTCCGGAGGTCGATTGAGATGACATGAGACGAATCACCTGAACATTGAATTCCATGCCAAGTGCAGCAGTTTTGATGACGCCCTTCTATTTTCCATGAAGACAGCCGATTTGAAGGGTCTTCGAGAGAGGATTTAAAGGTCAAGAGCGCGATTCTGTCTTTATCCTGACAGCCGTTAGAGATTACTGAGAATCGAGTGATCAGTAGGAAAAGAAAAGTAACACTAAGAAGATGAAATGCTACTTGAACTTCTCCAGTCATGATCATGGTTGATATCTAATGCTGAACTAGACAACTACTTAATGTTTTTCTGCCTACCCAAATGTCTATTGTTGACTTTCTTTGTCTACCCAAATGTCTATTGTTGTTTGCTGTTGTACAGACAAGCTCTGTAAGTGAGATGACCGAGTCTCTTTGACCTGTTTTTGGATGATTGTTTTTCTTTCTTTTCCCTTTTCCTTTCTTCCCAGAATTTCAAGGCTGCTAATGGAGGTACCATTTGGATTGGGGGCGTACCAATTACAAATAGGACAAAATAGCAATTGCCTTTGGGTTGGTACACCCCTAGCCAAATGGTACCTCCATTAGCAACCTTTGAGGATTTGGCATAGACTGCCTAGTTCCCCTCGTTGTACCCCAAATAGTCCGCAACTCATCTTACGGCACTTAAACGTTGTTTACTTGGCAGGTGCGGTTCGATTCAGTGATCCAGTGCGTGAGTTATAACAAAGATCTCTTTATTGTGTCACAAAAGCCACCAAGGAGATTTTCCTATTTACACACTGCTTGGATGCAACGTTCATGGTCATCGCTGTCTACCTACCTATAAATTTTTTTTGGTCAATATTAATATTTTTGTATTTTGTTCTTTTCTACTATTGATGAAAGAAAGAGGAAGCTGAATTTCCTTGTATGATGGTTTGTATTATTTTAAAAATAAATAAAATTCGTTGACCAAACCAGAGTGCTTGACTATTATTAGTAGCAATTTTGTCCATCCTTTAGGTATGGTTTCTCCGTCCGGCGTGGAAGAATGTGGAATATGTCCAGACAAAACAGTTGTGCACAAAATAAGCATCCCAAGTTCATAATAGCATGGACGCTCCGCACTATTATTTGACATTTATAGGCAAGCCTTCAGTTCTACCTATTTGCCCATCCTTTTTGGGCATTTACCTATCTCATAGTAGCCCGGAAAATAAGTAGAACTGCAAAATAAGCAAGCCTCCAGTTCTACATATTTTCCTATCCCATTGGATCTGCCCTATCAAAACCTTGCAGTGAATAGAATATCGATGCTCAAGCATACCTGATGAGTCTGGTCTAATCTCATTGCTCAAATTTTTTTCAAGGCAACTTAGAATCCACTTTTAGCCAATTTATTCACGGAAAAGTTTACCTCACTGCGTTAATGGCTAAATTACATAAAGGCTTAAAGGTATCAATATTTGAACTGTTAGTCTCACTACTAAATATAACTCTAGACTGATAGTCCCACATAACCTAAAACCACTGGCCTTTATACACATGTAATTCTATGAGCCACTCCACTAATGGCAAACGAATTGGTTTTGAGTTGGAATCCCAAAAATCTTACATGGTATCAAAGCGAGGCTCATGCATGAGCGGTTTCTATTTTAGTCTCACTACTATAGCTAAATACAACTCTCTAGACTAGTAGTCCCATATTGCCTAAGACCTCTAGTCTCTACGTACACATTTGGTTTTGGGTTGGAAGCCCAGAAATCTTACGATCACTAAAATAGTACATAAAGATTAAGGATTTCTTTAGTTTTTTAGTGGATATTCTATAGATAAAGAGATCATTAAACCCACTAAAATAGTTGTAGCTGAAGGTGTCATTTTCATACATTTGTAAAGTTGTTCCGTGTTAATGTTGTAACGTCCCAAAATCCAACTACTTATTAATATAATAGACTAACTACATTCCCGAGGCATTAAGGATCTAAGTCATTTATTTAAGCATTAATTAAGAAGTTCTGAACAAAGATTAACTCAAATCTAAGCCCTCTATTTAAATAAATACAAGTCAAGTAATACATATATATATATATATATATATATATATATACAATAGTGAGTTGGTTTGCAAATTAATTATAAACACAAAGTAAACATAGCAGAAGCTAACCCACTAACAGACTCAACTCCTCGAAGTCACCAAGACTTGAGTGGTCGTTGTGACATGCACATAAATATGTCTGTGAAACTGAAAGTGAGAATTGAGTGAGCACATCATCCCCAAAGGGGTGCCAGTAGAGAAACAATAACTAACTTTCAAGTAATCACAAGCATGATTTGAAGACAGTGCAGGCTTTGTTGAACAGAAATACAGAAAACTTATAAATCATATCACACAATAAGTTGAACGGAAATATAAAGTTCTACCAATCAATCATCCGGCACACATTCACAGCAGTAATAATAGTTGAGTGACATAATCTTTCGGAGTAGTAATGTTGACTCTTTCAGATTCTTCAATGATCATTAAAGTGCCCTTAAGTTTTTGGCTTCGTAGTAAGATTAACATTTGTAACCTTACCAGTACCTAATTCATACACTTACTCAACATAGCAAGTACTCACAAAAACAAATGGTGGTAACATTATATCCGACAGAAGAATTTATCATGGAGTGCCCATTCAAACCATGCGTCAATCCAATAATCATATATAAGATTCTCAACATCTTACTCTCTAAATCCCAAAACACATTATAATAAAATTTATAAAGTACTTCAAAAGAATAGTAAACATCCATGTATGAGACATGAGTTTCCCTACAGAGATAGGGAAATATATTGGGTGACCGAATCACCTATGTATTTGATTAAAATAGATAGAAATTTACTAATCAAAAGAAAACATTCTCCTTGTTCTTCTCTGGGTTCACTGGCGATTTGAGAGGAAAAGTTGAGAGCCGAGATGTATTTCTTTTGTCAAGAAGAGCAGGGGAAATCGAAGAGTTGTTATTTTTGTGGTTCTAATTTCCCAAATTCTCATATCATATTTTGAATCCTCAAACTAACCCAAAAATCTTCTTATTCATATCGGATTCTCCAAACCCACTTTAATTAAATTCACAATTTCTAAATCAATGTATAAAAAATCAAACAATAATATATGGAGAACCCTAATTAAGTTCTCTGTTTACTTTTCAGTTGAATTTCACTATTACCCTAATTATATGGAAAGCCCCGTTTGGGATTGCTTTTTTTCCTACAAAAGCACTTTGTAACCCAATTTGTAATAAACTTTTTAGGAAAAATAAAGTTTGGTAAATTTTTTCAAAGCGCTTTTCTCCAAAAACACTTCATTTTTAGGCCAACTTTTAAAAAGCTACCCGGGAATAGCTTTTTAAAAGCAAGTAAAAGGTTATTGTGGACCCACCAATTTGGATTAATTGATTCTCTATTTTAACCTTGTTATTATATTAAAAAGACAAAATCTACCCTTAAATATTTATTTATGTACAATTATTTCACTAATCAAATTTTTATAATTTTTTTTATAAAATAATAATTACATCAACAATAATAATAATAGTATTTAAAGGTAAAAATTAAAAATTAAAATAAATTAAATTATTAAAATATGAATAAGAATTATTATTTTATTATTATTATCTTTTTTAAAAAAAAAAAAAAAAGAGAGTCATTCCAGGCATTTTATTAGAACAAGCAAATAAGGACTTTTACATCGGCAACAGGCAGCCTAGCAACAATCTGGGCTCCTATGCCTTTTTTGAATCAAAATACCAAGTCTATAAAAAAGAGAATTACCAAATCATTAGCCACATCATAAGCAATTCAACATGATAATTTACCAAACAGAATTTACAGTTTGTTGGTTCCACAGCACTTTACATATTATAGTTTACCAAACGTCTGACTACTTTATTTTTAAAGCACAACACAGCAAAAAAACACTTTTGTAAAACTCACAGCAATACCAAACTAGGCTAAATATGTAAAGTGGCAGGATCAAAGAAATTGGAATTCAAGATAATTAAACAATGAATTAGAAAAGATGATGCGTATGTGATTGTTTTGAAATAGGTAAAGTGGTTTATGTAGTTTGATTTATTCATTTTGGGTCTTCTATGAATTTGTAAATTGTAATACATGAGGAAGAGTTGTTATTATTAGTAGTTTATATTTAATTAGGAAAGGATGTTGAGGAAATTAATTCTTTGATGAGTTTGAGAAGATGGGTTACAAGGTGTTGGTGAGGGGTTTCAATTGAATTAGAAAGGTAAGAAGAATTGAAGAAGTTTTTGATGACATTTGAAATATGGAAATGCTTATCTCTGTGAGGTTATGATTAAAAGTATATCAGGAAATAAAACTATTAGATCATAGAGTTTTGGGATCTGTTGATAATTTTTGGATATTTAGTTGGTGTATGAATTAGACAGAAAAACAAAGATTTGTGTGTCTGAGAATTGATGGAAAAGGATTTGAGTAAATGGTGAACGATATAAGTTGTTGGTGGAGCTGCATGTTTCAGAAAGTATGAAGGGGTGGTAGTGGTGCTGGTGTTGCTATTCATTGGGTTGGCAGTGATGTCACTGAGATGAATATATGTATATTAGATTGCAGTTGAACTGGTGGTATGTTAGATTGTTATAAATGTTAAGTTGAGCTATAATTGATGGTGATAAAGTGAATTGAATTGAAGATATCTCATGGGCTGGTCATTGTTGTGGAAATATTTGAATGTGCAGACAATAGAGGATGGTTGTGTATAAATACTGAAGATGACATGCAATTAGTGGATTAAATTGTAAAATTTCTGATCTAGAAGCATAGTAATAGGGATGGAGTTGAGTTCCTTTTAGTGTTGTGATTGAGTTGCGGTTGTAGCTGCAGCAAAAAGAACATGATGAGAAGATTGCAATAGTAATTTGCTAGAACAGAGTCCATATTAACTTAGAGGAGTCAACATGGGTCAATGTCCAGTCCAGGCACCAAGCACTAACATTGGACAAATGTTAGACCAAAGACTAAACCTGGAAAATACGTGAGTACCAAAGTCCAATTATCCCTTTGAAAAAATACTAAGCCTTATAATTGGATTTCTTGTATCTAAATTTGCAAATATAATAATATCATCATTTTTGGTCAAGATTACTAATTTTTTGAGCACTCAAGGGTTAGAATTACACGTCTCCTTAAGAAGAAAGTTATAAGATTTTGGGATTGAGTAGTAAAAGTGCTCTACTTCTCTAAAAACATATGTCAATCTCAAAAATCAGAAGCAAATATAAGATATTTTCATACTCCAATTAAACCTAGGAAAACAAAGAATGCAATCACTGAATTTGAAGATGAAAATGGAGTATAAGTTGCATATTAAAATGGGATAGCTAGTATTTTGGAGCACCATTTTGAAGACATGTTTAAATATAAGGAAGTTCAGTTTTTTGAAGACATTTTTGAAGCAATCCCAGAAGTAATTACAATGGAAGATAATGCAATGATGTAGGCTTGTCCTACTTCTTATGAAATAGAAAGTGAAGTTTTCCAGCTGAATGCAGACAAAGGCACTAGGACCTGATGGGTTTCCTGGCTTCTTCTATAGATTTGATTTGGGTATAATAGGTAAAGGTGTGATTAAAGCAATACAATAATGCTGGAATCAGGGTTTTATACCTAGAGGTTTGTATTCAAACTTTATTTTTCTACTTCCAAAGGTTGATTTTGCTAGAAAACCAAATTAGTTCCGACCCATTGGACTCAGTAACTTCATCTTCAAAATATTTACAAATATAATCACTTCTAGAATGGGTGGAATGATGGATAAACTAGTATCTAAACAACAAGGAGATTTTATAAAAGGGAGATGCATCCAAGAACAAATTTCTCTTGCATCTGAAATGATAAATGAGTTAGACACCAAGAGAATAGGTGGAAATGTAGGATTGAAGTTAGATATCTTTGAGCTGGGAGTTCCTGTTTGAAGTTATGAGGAGATTTTGTTTCTCAATGAAGAGTATTAACTGGCTACATACAATTCTTATCTCATTTAGAGTATCCTAGTGAATGGTGGTCCTGTTGGTTTATTTTCAGTGGGTAGAGGTTTGAGGCAAAGTGACCCACTTTCACATAATCTCTATGTCATTGAAGATGTTTTAAGTAGAATCCTACCTAAATTGGTGCAAGATGAAAAATTATGTCCAATGGTGGATAAAAAGGGAGTTCATCCTACATATATTATTTGCAGATAATGTGTTCATATTTCTTAATGGCCATAAGAAGAATATAAGTACAATCAAGAAGCTACTAACCGAGTACAATCATATATATATATATATATATATATGATGTGTTCATATTTCTCATCTGGTCAAATAGTAAATTAAATGAAGAGAAAAGTCTTTGTAGGTGGTGTGACTCACATGAGGAAGAATCAAATAGCTGAAGAGTTTCAGATGTCGCTCTATTGTTTTCCAGACATATATTTGGGTGTGATATTAAAACCAGGTGTTGTGAAGCCAAGTAATGTTTGGGGGATAATAGAGTTGATGCTGAATAGATTGGCAAGTTGGATTGGAAAAATGTTTTTAAGAAAGATTAACTCTTATCAAAACAGTATTAAGTAGCATTCCTATATATAATATGGTTGTGTATAAATGGCCAGTGAGTATAATTAAAAACCGTGAAAGAGTTATCAAAACTTCTTGTGGTCAGGAGATCCTTCTACAAGAAATTTAGTTGTTCTTAAATGGGATAAAGTTTGCACTCCAAAGGAAGAGGGGGATTAGGAATAAAGAGATTGAGGGTCATTAATAAGGCAATGTTGATGAAACTGATGTGGGAGATTCAGAACTCCAATGAAGAATGTGCATTGTTCTTTAAAGCAAAGTTTATTAACCATAAGGGTGAGTGGGTAACAGGGTACAAGAAATCTTCAATATGAACATGCCTTAAATGGGTGACAGATGATGTTAATTAAAATTCAAAATGGCTGATAGGAGATGGAAAAAAGGTGTCATCAGTATGGAGAGATGCGTGAATTAAGGAGAAACCATTATGTGAGTTATTCCCCGAGGTTGAATATATGAAGGAGGCAATAAATTTGAAGGTGCAACATTTGATACATGATGGAAAATGGCTCATTCCTCAAAGGCTTCTTAACTACTTTCAGGCTAATGAATTACCAGTCATAACAATGAATCCTGATAGGAAAATATGGAGTGGCACTTTGACTGGTGATTTTACTATGAAATCTGCAATAAATTAGGTGAGAACACACTACCCTGTAGTAACATGGTACAAAATAGTTTGGGATCCTTGTCTTCACCCTGCTACTTAAAGTAACATTTGGAAACATGTTAGAGGTGTAAGTGCATCAGAGGAGAAATTGCAGGACAAAAGAATTCATCTGGCTTCAAAATGCTACTTGTGTGGTCATGAAGTAGAAATACTATAACATATTTTATGGAACTTTGCATTCAGTCAAAGTATCTAGAAATGGCTTGGGGGTATCTTTTTGTTCTTAAACCCAACTTCTTATGAATATGTGAGAACTCTTGCTAAAATGAAAAGCTCAGCAGAAGGAAGTGTGGATACTGCCAGCTTCAATAACAATGATGGAGTTATGGTTTTTACGTATTAGAATAATCTTTGAGGAATATAAGCCTAACTTAGAGGTTTCTAAGAACAAGGTAATAAAATTTACTAAAGACTGCTCATTAAGGATGAAAGGGGGCATGTGGGACAACAATTATAATTAGCGGTACTTAGAAATTTGGTGTGGGTAGAAGACCATTAATTAAAAGTGCATAGAATTTGGGAGTTAAGATTTTATTTACCAAAGGAAAATCAGATAATGGTATTATATGATGGAGCATCAAGAGGAAATCCCTGGAATGCAGGATTTGGCTTTGTATGCAGAGATAGCTCAAGGAGATTTTTTTTATGCAGAACTAGGAGGAGTGGGTGTTGCCACGAATTTTATTGCGGATATAATGGTTATTCTATATGCAGCTGAATGGGCAGTTAAAAAACAAATCCATGATCTTCTAATAAAATCAGACTCTACAACAACAATGAAAGCTTACATGTCAGGTAAATTACTTTGGTTTGTGGTTAATAGCTGGATAAAGAATAAAGAATAAAGAAAGTTTGTAGAGAGTAAGCTTTAGTCACTCCTAAACAGAGATTAATTTTGGTTTGGCTTGTGGAGAAAGACAGATTTTCCAGTCTAGATCACGTTTCCTGGCAGTAATGAAATCAGAGGATCAAATTTAATATAGATTCAATTAAAATGTAAAATTTGTGTAGTTGTTTTTTTTTTTTATTTGATAGCTAATTTCCATTTAGTCCTTTGTAACTTTTTGTATTGAATTCTTTAGTTATTAATGAAAATTAATATTGATGGAGCAAAAATAAACATCAAAAATCAGAAGCAAAAACTAATTTATGTTTAAGAGGGGAGACAAACAAAGACACAAAACATAAAGGAGACAAAGCATCAGGTGTATCATTCTCATTAACATTCACTCTTTAAATACATGGGATGAATACAAGGTAGGAGTACATGTGTTGAGCAACAAAGAAGAAGTGCTCCATGTGTCTATTAAAGATAGAAATCTCCCATGCATAGTGACACACGGGGGTGGTCAACCATACCACCAATAGTATTCCTACAATACCCCTCCTTGGATGACCACCATTGTAAACTAACTGCTTTGTCAAAACCTTTCCAAAAAACGTCTGTTGATGAAAAACTGGTTAAAGGAGAAGGACACTTGAGGTTCTAAAATGGCGTCACTTTTCAGGACTCTTCTCCTTTGTAGAACCGTGTCGAAAAAATATTTCGCAGAAAAACCTGAACACTTGTATGGAGAAGAATAACCTCAACCGAAGTTGTATCTCTAGTGTTTTGTTGTCTCATTAAAAACCTTGTCGAGTAACAAACCCCGTGGGAAAAAGTAACCTCGATAAAGGAAAAGAGTACAACACACTTTGATGTCATCAGTGCATCTCTAGATGCTCCCCCTTATGTCGACATCTCTCCATGATTTGCATTTATGGTATTATTGTTGTCTCATTAAAAACCTTTTCGAGTAACAAAATCCAGTGGGAAAAAGTAATCTCGGTGAAGGAAAAAAGTTCAACGTACCATTTGATGCTCCCCCTCGATAGACGCATTTATGTGTCTAATGGTTAGTACTCGTTTTTTTTCCTTATTATGGTATTTTGTGTGTTTGTAGGTAATTTTTGGAAACAAAGATTGTTGGAAAATTCGGCTCGAAAAAGTGTTAAAAGGCACCCCGGAGGAAACGTGTTATTCGGACTCTCAATGTAGGATAAGGGGCACCTCAATTACTAAGGGGCACCTCAATTACTAAGGGGCTACCTTTCTTCCTCACTACATATAGAAAATGGCGGGAAATTTGGTTTCAAATAAAAGGATTTATTATCTTTAACGTAAGAATATCTTCTTGCCTTATAAACAGAAGTTGGAAGAAAAAGGAAGTTATCTTGTATTAAACAAGAAAATATCCTTAGAAGATTTTATCTTGGATTTTATTCTCGAATTAAAGAAGATATGGGTTTAGTAAAGAAATATAGAGAATAAAGAGAAAGAAAAATTCATGAAGATATTTTTAATTAAAAACAAGAAGATTTTGGAGTTATGGAAGAATATATTTGAGTAATGTGTATTTGTGTGTATAAATAGAGAGCTAGAGAGCACATTTGAGAAAGGGAGTTTTGGAGAGAAAACAAAATCACTGCTTTAATATATTTCTCCCATTTTCATCATTTGTAAACACTTTGAGCAATAAAAATAATTTTTGAGCGTGTTTCTAACATGATGATGAGCTAATTCTCCCACAACCAAGGCAATGAGGAAGCTACTTACGCATGAATAATTGGTAATTATTTATTTTCTCTAATTTATAATTTATGATTCACTCAATCACTGCTTTTGCAGAGTTTTTAATTGTTTGCATAATTCCTTCATTAGTTGTGATTCAATTAGATAGGTTATGCTTTGTATTAAGATAATCTATGCTTAGGGGATACAATTAATTTTTGAGAATTTTTCTGATTATATGTGAATTAAGAAATAAGGGACTTAAAAGATAATTAGAGTTTTGACTTATTTACCATAATTTATTCATGTGTAATAGTGGAATCAGTGTCTTGGTTATTCCTAATATTCTCGTGGACAATATTTTGTATATATTTTTCTTTTATTTTAGTTTATTAAATCCTAAGATCAATTTCATCAAGTCCGAGTGAACGACAACCCCTACCTATTACTACAACATTATTGAGTCACATCACCCCTAATGCATGACAATTTCTTTATTCTAATACAGTCATGGGAGTGGACAATTCCTTTAGTCCTATGGAGTCACGGAAGTTCGGACAATTTCTTTAGTCCTATACTTCTCACATGTTTTTCAAATGTGGACTTAGGTAATGACTTAGTAAATAAGTGTACCACATTTTCGTCATATTTTACTTTACTGACTTGAATGTTTAGAAGACATTGTTGTTGCTGATTGTAAAAAAAACTTTGGTGATATATGTTTCGTATTATCACCCTTAATGTACCTTTGCTTCATTTGTTCGATGCAAGCTGCATTATCTTCATAAATGTAGGTTGGATCTTCAGTGGTAGAACTCAAACCACATGTCCCTCGAATATGTGTAATGATACACCTTAAACATATACACTCACGAACCGCTTCATGTAGGGCAATGATCTCAGAGTGGTTCGTGGAGGTAGCCACAAGGGTTTGCTTGGTCGATCTCTAGGATATCGCTGTATTCCTGATAGTGAACATGTATCCAGTTTGTGATCGACCTTTGTGTGGGTCTGAGAGGTACCCAACATCAGCAAAACCAACCAAAATATTATTTGGGGTTCCGGTGTAAGGAGTCGCAATTACATTAGCATCTATTTTTTCGTCTTTGTAGGGATAAAACAAACCAAAGTCAATGGTTCCCTTTAGGTATCTAAAGATATTCTTTATACCATTCCAATGACGCTGCGTTGGCGCTGAGATATATCTAGCTAACAAATTCACTGAGAATGAGATATCTGGTCGAGTACATTGTGCTAAGTACAATAATGCGCCTATTGCACTTAGATATGGATATTCAGCTCCGAATACATCTTCGCCATCTTCCTTTGGACGAAATGGATCTTTATGTTCATCTAAAGTTCAACCAACCATGCGAGTGCTAGCAGGGTGCACTTTGTCCATATTAAATTTCCTGAGTATCTTATGGACATATGCAGACTGGTGGATTAATATTCCACAAGCTCGATGTACTAGTTCAAGTCCTAGTTACATTCGAGTTTTCCCAAGATCTTTCATCTCAAATTCGGATTTCAAATAGCTTGCGGTTTATCTTAGTTCATCAAGAGTACCTACTATGTTCATGTCGTCGACATACACAACTATAATAGCAAATCCGGAACTTGTTTTCTTTTTAAACACGCAGGGCACAATTCATTATTTGTATATCCCTTCCCAATCAAATAATCACTTAGACGGGTATACCACATCCGCCCGGATTGATTTAATCCGTAAATTGAGCGTTTCAACTGAATTGCAAACGCACTCCGTGGTTTAGAGTTACTTGATTTGGGCCGGAAGTCCATCTGGAACTTTCATGAATATCTCTGATCAAGATCCCCATAGAGATATGCGGTAACCGTATCCATAAGTTGCATTTCAAGTTCTTCTGAAACTACTAAGCTTACTAAGTAACAGAACATTATGACGTCCATTACAGTGAGAGTACGTTTCTTCGTAATCAATCCTCAAGGTTGGAGAAACCTTGCGCCACAAGGCGAGCCTTATATCTCAAGACTTCGTTCTTCTCATTACGCTTTCGACAAATACCCATTTATGTCCTCAAGGATTTACACGGGGTGGGGTTAGCACTACCGCACCAAATACCTGTCTTTTTTCCAGTGAATCTAGTTCATCCCGGATTGCGTCTCTCCATTGAGGCCAATCTACTCTCTTTTGGCATTCTGCAATAAAGCGTGGTTCGATATCATCGTGCTCGATAATCTCTCTAGCAACAATATATGCGAATATATCATCAATATGCGTGGAGGATCTTTCCATCAACACTATGCACTTTCACAATCCATAGAGATTTATTTGTTCTCTGAAATCAATTGCCTCGGACGTCCCCCAGTAATGAGTCATGGACATAATTGTAATCAAAGAAAATCTCATGAGATGGATTATCTGTACTGATGATATATGGATCGGTTTGTACCTTACTCGCACTTTTCTTCCTTGGCTGAGTATCGATCGAACCAAGTGGTCTCCCCATCTTCCTTTTGGGGGGGCACAAACTAAGCTACAGTTCCATTAAATACAGCCTTGGTACCTATATTTATGGTACCTTTTCCGTTGTCGCAAATTTCCAACCTTGCGTGCACGTTTAAAACTGTATATGTGATCTCGTCACTTTAGCAATATCAATAAATGCATCAGGCATTGAATTTTCCACATTCTAAAGATCGATAATTCTTTTCACTTCACTTTCGCATTGTGGAGTGCGGGGATCAAGATGAGACAACGTGGGAACACACTACGATAATTCATGTCGTTCCCTTTGGAAGTCCTTTTCCATACCTCCCCCTAACGACGGGAAGGTTGTCTCATCAAAGTGACAATCCGCAAATCTAGTCAGAAAGAGATCGCCCTGTCAAGGGTTCTAAGTAGCGGATAATTGTTGGGGATTCGTATCCAACATAAATACCTACTCGCCTTTGTGGACCCATCTTAGTACGCTGTGGGGGCGTAATAGGCACGTCTACGGCACAACCAAATATGCGTAAATGTGAAATATCAGGCTCATATCTAGTTACCAACTGTACGAAGAAAATGGTTGGCTAGCGGTGGGTCTAAAGCGAATAAGTAATGCCGCATGCAATATGGCATACCCCCGAAGTAGGCAAAAAAGTTGGAACGCATAACCAATGCCCTAGCTATCATTTGTAACCTTTTGATGGTAGCTTCGCGAGACCATTTTGCGTGTGTACATGGGGTACGGGATGCTCTATGTCAATTCCATTAGACATACGTAAATCATCAAATCCTTTAGACGTAAATTCTCCAAAGATTATCAAGTCCGATAGACTTGACTGGATGATCAGGTGGTGATCCCTTAGTCGTATAATTTGTGCTAGATCTTTGCAAATGCAGCATTTCTTGTGGACAACAATGCAACATGTGACCAATGGGTCGAAGCATCAACCGAACCATAAAATACCCGAATGGTCCGCATTCTGGATGTATAGGTCCACAAATATCACCTTGTATTCTTTGTAAAAACGGAATATTTTGTTTGGTATCTTTAACATAGGATGGTCTCGATCATTTCTTTGCTAAAGAACAAGCTTTGCAGAATGAGCGATGTGCCTTCAATAAGGACAACGAAAAAGAATGGGACAGGGGGTGCGCTTCAATTACTATGGAAGATGAAGGTTGCGCTTCTCTTACTTTAGAAGGCATAAAATGTGCATCATTTACTTTAGAGTACATTGTTACTCTGCATTGTAACAATCTTTTGTCTCATTTTCTTTTTCATTCGAAAGAATCGATGTCAGTATGAGTTCTTTAAAACGCGGATCATCATATCACGACACTGGTGTCCTAGTCGATCGTGCCAAAGCTTATATTAGTCACTGGCCAACAGTTCGTCGTTGGCAACCACATGGGATTCGATAATCCTAATAGTGGTGATATACAATCCACTAGAGTGACTCATTAGTTTCTCTAAGATGCGCTTCCTTCCGCATTCACTAGAGGTCACATATATGTACTCAATTCCATTTTCACAGTGAGTTTCTAAGTGATAATCGTTTGCACGGATATCCTTGAAACTTAACAAAGTGCGGTGAGCTCTTGGTGCATATAGAGCTTCTGTGACTTTAATCATTGTGTCGTTTGGCAACAAGAATTGAGTAGTACCTCTCCCAATTATTACTTGCGATGATCCAATCATCCTAGTCACAGATGTATTATAAGGAGTAAAATCGACAAATAATTCTTTATTTCTTAGGATAGTATGGGTGGTTGCACTATCAACTAGACATTCAATTTCTCCTGGAGACATTCCTATAAGTACATTAGGCGGGAATGTTACAAACAAAGAAAAATGAACAATTTATCTCACTTCCTTTAGAGAATTTTTTTCTACTAGAATAACGTCCTTTCCATTCTAATTTACATGCTAAACCTTAGATTATCATAAACAAAGTAAAATTTTATAAAACATAATAGAAAATAAGTACTTATAGATAATCCATACACATATCATAAAGATGGTAATAACATGTTCAGCAATGGTAACACCTACTCAAACTATTAAACAAACGATAGTCTAAGATAACATAAAAACTTCAAAGCATCTAAAAACAGACAGACTCTAGCAAGCCAGAAACTAAATTTTTAGGCCCAAGAAAAATCAGGCACATCCATTGTTGGGGCAAAGTCCTCATTGCCCAGGAAGTATGAAATTGTGAGGTTGACGTCGGGGGTTACATCATTTTATTCCATATAGTTAGTCTATTGTTCGAGAGTTTTCCTGTACTTTTTGTAGCTCGCAGCTACGTTGGCACTAGCCTTGCAATGCTTGTACCAATGTCCGCTAAATCCACACCTAAAACAAGGCGCACTTTCGTCTGCGACCTTTTTGTTAGCTGGATTTTTAGGTGTTTTCTCGAACTTAGGATCACCACCTGTATGGCCAGAAGTTCCTTCCCTGTACCAAATATTAGAGTGACCTTTACGTCCTCGACCTCGATTATGTCCCTTACGTCCTCTTCCACGAGAGGCATTATCTCCACGTGGGTATGGATCATGGGAATGTGAATCGAATTTCGAGCCCACATTCCTTTGGGGTTCTTTCCCTTATTGACCTTGCCATGGTTAGCTTTGAACTTTCTTTTCCCGATACTCGCATTGTTATTGACAAGAATCTCATTGTGCCTTTCTACCACTTGCAATAAGTTTATCAACCTACTGAATGTGGTGATTCTTTTGTTGTCCACCTCTAAACAATACTGGTTCGCTGGTATCATGGACATGGTGGGAAAGGTCGATAGGGTTTTCTGAATCATTTCCTCATCCGTAAGTTTCTTTCCACAAAAGTCCATACGTTCTCGAATTTGCGCATGTCTTTTTGGAAATCATTAACTTTTACATAATCGAGGAAGCGGATTTCGCCCACAGGGACGTTCAATTGTGGTATTAAGGAATCATGAATGTTCCCAAAACGGCTATCTAGAGCATCTCATAGCTCTTTTGGCGTTTTCAAGTGATGATAACCCCAACGCAGGTTAGGATCGATATGCCTCTTAAGGAACATAAGAGCATGAGCTTTATCTTTCTCAGTTGCCAGAGCAGTGTCAGCAGATGCCTTGATAGTGGAGGTGTAGTCCTTTTCCACGAAGGTGGTTTCCACATCAGATACCCAACGATGGTACTCAAGTCCTGTTGAGTCCAAAAGTTCGAATTCTGGTCGAATTGGGACCATCTATATAGACAAAATAAAGGACATTAATATGGTGCTCAAGTCCTTCTGAGTCCACAACAAATCACAAAGATATCATTTTCCCTTGACCAAATTTCTTTATGGTTTTGTGGCTAATACGGATATGTCATATAGTCCAATCTCTGTTCATAACCCATTCACAAAATTAATTAACCAAGCTTCTTTATGGTTTTAACAAGGGAACTTTGTTTGCAAACCAAATTTCTTTATGGTTTAAAAATTGCAAACAATTTGTCATATATTCTTCAAAGGTAATATCCATACATGTATTTATTTATTTATTTTATTAAAAAAAATGAAAGATCAACAACATCACATGGGGAGTTTGAAACAAAATCAGTGAGTTTTTTTTTGTTTTTGAAAAATAAAGCAAACTACACTTTTGTGTATCACACTATTTTAATTAATTAAACTATAGATAAAAATGTCACTTTCATGTTAGAAGACAAGCATGTGATCATAAAGAAACAAATAAGCTATCACTATGAAGTTGAAAATCAACTAGTAAAAATCAAATGGATTATTTTCTTTTAACTTTTGGTGTAATTAAAATAAAGAGTATGAGATAATATTATCATGTCATGTGATAGATGAGACAAATATATCACTTTCAACAAGAGTAAATAGGTACATGATAATAAAATGAGTGCTTTGAGTTATACCTTCTTTTGGAAATATCCTACTTGGTTTGAGAATGAAGCCAACAACTTTCTTTTGGCTTTTGGTTGAAGGATTGATACTCAAATGGTTAGGCAAGGTGCTGATAACGTGTTTAAGAGGGGAGACAAATAAAGAGACAAAACATAAAGGAGACAAAGCATGAAAGAGAGGAAGAGAAAACAGATGTATCATTCTCATTAACATTCACTCTTTAAATACATGGGATGAATACAAGGTAGGAATACCGAGTACATGTGTTGAGCAACAAAGAAGAAGTGCTTCATGTCATGTGTCTATTAAAGATAGAAATTTCTCATGTATTCCTACCACAATTTATACATATACAAATTATTCTAATATTACGTACACAAACTAATTTTGGATTCACAAAATTGGTTAAAAAGACCAAAATCAAAATTTCCTGGGTGAAAAGGACAATGATTTGATATCGTTTAATGACAAAAATTTAAAAATAGGCAGTGATGTAAACATTTCATCCCGTCCATTTTTAAATATTTTTTCTTATTTTTATTTTACAGGATGCATCCAGTTTCATCCTTGTTATTTTTTAAGTTTAAGCCAGGATGAATCCATTTTCATCCTTGCTAGTTTTTTTTGTCCATTTCACCCATAAAATTTTTTACTCGTCCATTTAAACCGTGTTTTAAATTATTTGACCCATTTTCCGTTTTGGATTTTTCTTCGTCCTAGAAGCTGAGAAACTAATATCCAAGCACCGTTTTAGCCGTCCCACTCCAAGTTGAAAACTGGCCATCCATGCTTTTGGACCCACCATGAGTGGGCATCAATGTCGACATAATGTTATCCACTGGATTACAAGTAGTGGGTTTAAAACTTTACCTGCTGTGTGGAGGCCAAAGACATAGAAGGTCAAGTCTTATGGGCTAGATATCTAGCTGCTAGATTGGCCATCCACGTCAGCCTGGAAAACCTACTAACCCCTATGACATGACGAATCTATAAATAAATCATTTGAAAAGATAAATGTCTAAAGCCGAATAGTACATCGTTTGACTTGGTCAGCTAAGTAGACAACGCTGAACTGATCAGCGTTTGCAGGAAGACTTGGACTAAACTTATATTTTCTTTCTTTTCTTTCAAAAAGACAGACATAAAGTAGTATTAAATACATGCAATAGGAAATCATGATTCCTTTGTTACTTTGTTCTCTCTTTTGGGGGATAAAGAGAGATTAATATCCCGGCCGTATTAACTTTTTTATTGCTAGCCTAGTAATACATTATTGCTAGCCTAGTATTTTGACCAGCAGTAGTGAGTAATAATTGCTAGCCTAGTATTGTTATCGATGGATATTGAAGTGACAATGCCTTTCCAGAAAAGTAATAAAGAATAAAAACTCAAACGCTGAATGAAAACAATACCAAAAAAATCTGAATTGTTCAATGCGCTTATGCCCGAATATTCGCAGAAACGCCAACTGCTCAAATGAGATGACCACTTTTTTGACGCTCGAATAATCTCGCCGCTAGTTGAATCATGAAGACTTGCTAGAGAGAAAATTATCAACTAGCAAATAAGTTAACTTTTTCTCACAATTATTTTTTGATTTGCAATACTTTTTGGCCAATCTAGCGGTTCAATCTAGCCCATAGAACTTAGCCTTAAGGCTAGTCTTTGAGAGCAAGTGCCAAGTGAGGTCGACTGAGGATGAGATATTGAGATGCACAGTTTTTGATGAGGTATCAACCAAAGAAACTGACAGTTATCTTGTCGGTTGTCTACTTGTCTTTCCAAATAAACCACAGCCTCAACCTTTTGCCAAGGTAATAATTGCCAACAGGTCAATTTTGTCGGCATCTTGATGAGATATCAACCAATAAATAGAGTGTTATCCCTTCGGTTGTCTTTCCCATACAATTGAAAGTATCGGCATAGTGAATCAGTCCCTGACTTGCTCAAAACTATTTCTCCTTGTTCATTTTCTTAAAATAATTTTTGTTTGAAGTTTTTTTAACTGAGTCAAGAAGATGGTAGAGGCTGTGGTTTCGTTTGCAGTGGAGAGATTGGGTGATGCACTTATTGGTGAAACACTGTTCTTACTCAATGTTCGCAACCAAGTTGAAGAATTGCGTGATGAACTAAGAAGAATGCGCTGCTTCTTAAAAGATGCAGATGCAAAGCAACAAGGAGATGAGCGTGTTCGTAATTGGATCGAGGATATTAGAAACGTCGCTTATGATGCCGAAGATGTTGTGGACACCATCTCACTTAAAATTGATGTCGCCCCAAAATTTGGAGGGATCCGAAATTTTATTATCAGGAAGGCTTTGATGGTCAAGAATCTGAAACATCTCCGAAGGGTTGGGAAGGAGATCCAAGCTATCCAGTCTAGACTCAAAGTTATCTCTGATAGTAGAGTCACATAAGGAATCAATGACTTACGCGACAACGGAGCTTCGAGTTCGAAAGCAAATCAAATGGCGCAGCAACTGTTAAGAAATAACTATCCACATGTTGAGGATGATTATGTTATCGGCTTGGAGGAGCATTCAGAGACGTTGCTAGCTGAACTGGTGAAAGATGACGAACGGCGCTGCGTAATATCTATCGTCGGTGTTGGAGGTATAGGCAAAACCACTCTAGCAAAGAAAATATACAAACATGGTATTGTTATGAGTCGTTTTGATTGCCGTGGTTGGACTTCTATATCTCAACAACTTAACATAAGAGATGCTTTGTTAGCAATTATAAACAAGTCTATGCATCCAAACGACGACGAGTTGAGTATTATCAAAGAACTGAGCGAGGGAGATCTTGTCGAAAAGCTGTACAACCACCTCCAAGATAAGAGATACTTCATAGTCGTGGATGATTTATGGAGCTTCGAAGACTGGAATATGCTGAATCCCGCCTTTCCAAATGGGACGATCGGAAGTAAAGTATTGTTAACCACTCGAAACAGAGAGGTTTCCTCACTGGTAGATCCATGGAGCCTTCACCTCGAACCGAGATTTTTAACTGATGAAGAAAGTTGGGAATTACTTTGTGAAAAAGCATTTCCCAAGAATATAAGAGACACTAACTGCTATCCTGCAGGTTTAGAGATGTTAGGAAAGAAGATGGTGCGTAAATGTGGTGGCCTGCCCTTGGCTATATGTGTTCTTGGAGGGTTACTAGCAACAAAGAAGCCAGAAATCAAGGAATGGGAATATGTCAATAAAGACATCACTTCAAGTATTAATAAAGGAAAATATGGAGGTGTGGCGGGAATATTGGCATTAAGCTACAACGATTTGCCAATTCACTTGAAGCCATGCTTTCTCTATCTAGGTGTGTTCCCGGAAGATTATGCAATTCCAAGAAAGAAATTGATACAATTGTGGATTGCCGAGGGTTTCATACCACATGCAAAAGAAGATGCACTAAGAACAATGGAGGAGGTAGGGAAACACGAATATTTGGCAGAGTTGATTCAAAGGTGTATGATTCAAGTAGACAAAGATGTTGCTCCAGGCCAGGGAAAAACATGCCGGATACACGACCTCATGCGAGATCTTTGTTTGTCAAAAGCGAAGGAGATGAACTTCCTTGATGTTTGGGATCACCGCATTGATGACATAACATCCGATTCTACCTCTAAAAGAATGAGGAGGTATGCTATCCATCTTAAAGAAAAGACGACGAGGTACGACGACTTTTATTTTAATAATTCAGCTTCCACACTTCGTAGTCTTCTCGTCAATATCCCATTGGGTAATCCTCTAGTGCCATTTAAGTACCAAAACCTTAAGCTGCTTCGAGTCTTAGATCTTGAAAATGTAACAAAATTCAACACAGATGTAACAAGAAAAGTTTCCAAGTTAATTCACTTGCGGTATTTAGCATTAGGAGGTGATAAAGATACCACAATTTCGTCATCCATAGGAAATCTGCGAAATTTACAAACCTTAAAGTTAGTTTTCTTTCAAGGGGTCTTACCTGAGACTATAGCGAAATTAGTACAATTAAGACACTTAGAGATATCATTTGGTAAATTCACTAAAAGTTTTCAAATTGAGAATTTGACAAACCTCCATACTCTGAAAAGAATGAAAGCTGGGAAATGGATAAGAAAAGGATGTTTGGGGAAGCTGTCAAAACTCCGAAATCTTAGTGTGCGGGGCATCTCAAGGATGCAAACTGATGTTCTCATACATGAGATCGTTAGCAAGAATAATTCAGCAGGTGACCAATATCAGAACCCCATAAGAGTTTTAAGTATTCGTAGTGACGAAAATCTTAACAACAAGCTATTCGATTCACTTTCTTGCTGCAATAATCTTCGCCAACTCCAGATGAATGGTGGACCAGATGTTCTGAACCTCGAGAAATACCCATCAAATCTTAGCAGGTTAGAATTGTTTTTCAGCATGCTGAAGAAAGACCCGATGGAAACTCTTCAGTATCTCCCAAACCTAACGCTTTTAAAGATGAATGCGGCATATACAGGGGAGGAAATGGTATGCTCTAGGCAAGGATTTCCTCGACTCCAATTTTTAAGCATGCGCGCACATAAGCAACTAAAGAAATGGACTGTTGAGGAAGGTGCGATGCCACATCTGAAGGAGTTGCATTTGAGTATCATATGGGAACTGAGTATGCTTCCCGAAGGATTGAGGTTCATCACTACATTAAAAGAATTGAGAATTGGCTTCATGCCAATTATCAAAGGCAGGGTGTCAAAAGAAGTAGGAGAAGATTGGTATAAAGTCCAACATATACCCTCACTCATAGTTACCGACTCTTATTTTTGTTAATTCTATTGCAGAAGGCTAAAAGTATGGAACTAGTTCGTATATATCAATCCAATGGGCATTTGTGTAACTATATGTTCTCGATCTTTAGATTTTAACTTTGAATTTTTACTTGATCCAAATGTTCAAAGAGGGTTTAATTTAATCTTTAGATTTTATTTCATCCTTTGATTCATGGATAAAGAATGTGTGTTGCATGATGATATAATAACTACTATGCCCATTTGCCTATTCTATAGTAGCCCCAAAATAAGCAAAATGGCTTATTTTCCCATCCCATTGGGATTCCCTGACAAAACCTGTAGTAACTAGAATATTGATGCTCAAGTGATAAACATTTTTGTATCCAATTGGGCTTAATGTCCGTATTGTTAGTACTTGATTTTGTACTTGTTATGGTGTTTTATGTATGTGTAGGTGTCCTAGGAGAAATAAACTCTTGTGGAAAAATTGGCTCCAAAAAGAACGATGTTTTGCAATCTGAGAAAATTACTAAAAGCAACCCGTAAATGTGTTAAAGAAACCCCAAACTCGGGTAACCCCCCAAAAGTGCTAAAGACACCCCTGAAAATTTACTAAAGGCACCCACCCATAAATGTGTTAATTACTAAGGGCACCCAAATACAACGGCTAAAGAAACCCTGTCGTGGGTAAGGGGCACCCTTCATCTTCTTCATTTGAACACGAAATTGGCGGGAAAATATGCAGTCTAGGGGCGAGAGTTAGGGTCCACATTTTGGACAGGATTGAAGGAGACTCAATGACTGATATATGTTGGGATGACTTGGTTGGTCTTAATAGGCATGGCATGGTTGATTTTTCGGTAAAATTGACTAGATTCTTGCGTGGGAGAAAACAGAGTGTTTTGAGTTTCGGTTATTCCATTTCGAGTTCTGAATGTGTGATCGAGAGGTTTTCGTGTGCCTGCTGCGTGTTTTACCATTTCAAGATGATGACGGAAGTATTTTGGCACGAGAAAACAGCGTGAGGAGGTAAATTAGGAAAGAAAATATTCCCGAGAATATTTTTCATCACTGTCAAATTATGGGAGATTTTGCTGAGTAATCACTACACCAAATTCTCGGATTAGTAACAGCAACCAGAACGGCCTACCACTGCATTCACGAATTTGTCCGTTACAAATGGTCCGTTACAAAAATTTCGTAACAGCTTAAGCCGTTATTAAATTTTTAAAAATTCGTAACAGGGCTTAGCCGTTACGAATTTTTTTGTAAGCGTGCGAGTCACACACTTGGTCACACTTGGGTCGTAACAGTTGAAGTTTGTGCGTGTGCGATTCACATGTGCGCTATAGTGTTTCATCTACACCGTGTATTCCTAAACTAATATCTATACCCTTCATTGTATTCTCGAGATGCATCTCAAACATTAAACCCTAGATTTTATTCCTACTCTCTTTTTCATCATCTCTATCTTTTCTCTTTCTCTCCGTCTCATCTTCTTTCTTCCTCTCTCTCGATCTCTCTACCCAAAAGAAGGAGAACCAAATACTCAAAAGTTCCAAAATAAAACCGAGAAATATCATTTCTCTTCTTCTTCATCTTCTTCTTCTTCTTCTTCTTATCTTGTTCTTTTAATTTTTTTCTTCTCGTAAACATGAACTAAGAAATCGTTCACATCAATTAAAAAGAAACTGGAGAAGTAAATGGATTAGGAAGGTGTTTCGAGGTTGTAAATTTGATTTTGGTTAGGGTTCTTATGAGTGAAGAACGGCGAATCAAGAAGAAATAAAATTAGGTTTCGGAGTTAGTATTGCGTTTGTGCAAAATCAAAGGAGGAATCGGTGGATTGAATAAATGAAGGAGGAGATGGCGAATTTGTATTAACTCGGGTTATAGAGGACAGGGTAACTCGAGAGAGAGGAAGTTAGGGTTTGGAAATTGATTTAAGGTTTAATTTAGTGATTGATAAGAAGAAATCAAAGATGTCTCCTCCAATGGATGACGCAACGCATCACTCCTAAATGCGAGGTTCACCCTTTCTCCATCTCTATCTCGATTCAATTTGTTGGTTAGGGTTCAATATTAGTCTGAATTGAGGTTAAAATACAGAGCAATTTGATGAAACATGGGAATTTCTTTATTTTTAATGTTGTTAGCATGGTTTTTGCAGGTATGTGAACATGAATATTTTTTATATCGTGTTTATGATAAGGATACTCTAACAAGACTACCTCTCAGAGAGTTGGTGGGTGCAATGACAGTGAAAGCATGCCATGTTCTGCACTTGTGTGTGCGTATTTGTGTTTCATTTTTTTACCAAGTCCTTATGGTACCCTTAATCTCATTTTGGATATGCTATTTTTGTTTAGTGAGGAGCATCTCTCAAGTACATGAATTAATTTATAGTCATATGTCTCCAACCGTTATGATGGACCGGTTTTATGGATTTGTAATTGCCATCGTCTTATTTATGATGTCGTTGGGTGGCTTTTTTTAATGAGAGAAGATGAAGAGCATGCGGAGGATGAGGCTCATGTTCCAATAGCTCCGTAATCCTGTGTAATATGAATCATAACGCTTGATAAAATTGGCGAAGGTGTTGGGGAACCGCTAATCAAAGCTTCAATTTTTATTTCGAAACATGGAATTTTCTTTAAATTCTCTAAATCAAAATGGGTATGAACACGAGTCTACTGAATGATAGTGTTTAGGTTTGACTCATCTGTTTGAGTGTGTATTCATCATCCCTCAAAGAACACATTAGACTTAAATTGATTTACATTTAAGCATGTCTTTTGGGTCGAATGTTTTGATGGTGCTGGGGGTCTGATTCATCTGGCTAAGTCTGTCTTCATTAGCTCACAGATCTCGTATTAGAGTTAGATTAATTACCATTTCAGCATGTCTTTTGGGTCATATTGTTTCGATGTTGATGGATCTAACTCATTTGAGTTTGTCCTTCCACTTGATCTTATACATTAGAGTCGATTGAAGATTTTGGTTTAGATACTTTGATTGAGACACTAGTTTAATGTGGTTGTAGTTGATACTATTTTAATCATGGGTTGTTATGCATCGCAGCTTATGGAACCAGAGCAAACAAGGATTTGAAAACTAATGATTTGCATACCCATGGCCCCGCTGCAACGCCAAGCAAAAAGAGACTTAGCGCCACCTTAATTTGCGGTTATATTATCACAACGTTACAAATGGTTTATTTGGTGACCGAGGTGTATTTTAGTGAAGTCATTCTACATTGTGGAAGACAAATGCAATCTCATGCTATTGTCACAATATGCACACAAAGCTAAGTGCAACTCTATCTCAATCTTGTATTATCTATAAATGCTTGCCTCAGAAATGAAAATTTTGCCGAAAAGAGATAATCCCCGCATAGTGTCATTGGTTATATCTTGCGCTTGCGCCCTAGATGATACATGATTAAGCTTGCGCCAAGATGATATAGTTGAGCTTCTTCCGAATCAATACAAATCCTATCCGAGTAGAATTTATTCTTATCTCATAAGCATTATTTCTCCTTTAAACAAGGGGGTCACTAAGTCTCTACCTTCCATTTTATCTTTTGCAGCCTAATTTGATCTTCAACGAGATGAAAACTACACTGTGCATCCATTCCCTGTTCCATCGTATGTCGACTGGAGCATTGATGGAGTAATGAAGCATGTAAAGTCTGAAAAGTTCACTGAAAAGGTAAATGTAACCCCATTTAGTAGCCATGTGGTTGTAGGTTATAGCGGAATTTTTTTAATGTGTAATGTCCATTTTGGTTTGGCTAAGAAATTGTTTGTGGACTGTTTTTCATTGAATTCTTCTAACTGATTTAATTTGCAATCCTTGGCACCAGTTGGATGTAACTTTGTTCTCCTTTTTGAATTGGCTTAGGTACCAACTCACTTCCTCTAGGTGCTGAGGCTTATCGTTGGAGCAGGTGAGGCGAAGTGTTGCAAATTTGAGAGAGAAACATTACCCAAGACAAGCAGACTCGTTATGTGAGTTCTTCCTTTATTAGTTTTATCTTATATGCTCAAGTTGTATATACAATTATTGTATGAGCTTTAAGCCGCACATGTCTTAGGCATTCTCTTAAGTTTCTAAGTAGATGTTGTATTCCTCAAATCTTAGAAATTCTTTCAAGTTGTTGAAAGAATTGAACAAGTTATTATTGTTAAATTGTATAATAAAATTTGTATGGATTGAATGAGTGACTTGTACAGGAAATTACTTTGGAATTCCGACTCATTAACTAACTATATTCTGGTTGCTTCATGTGTAGACATTCAACACTTATTGAGAGTTAGAAATTATAATTATATGTTTGTACCCATATTAACTTTGGGTACAATATCTTCTGAAACCTATATGTTTTTGGTTTCAGTTCATTGCAATACGTTGGTGACAGTCTATATGCTCCTTTGCTATTATCATCCAGTGTTAAATGCAGTTTCCCTGAGCTTGCGTTTGCTGTGACAGAGAATGAATGTAAAAGAGTTTTAGGTACTTATTAGAATTTGATACTTTAACCTGATTTTTTTGGTACTTAGAAGAATTTGTGTTCTTTCATTGATTTAATGTTGATGTGAAGTGAATGAATGTTGATATGAATTGATTGAAGTATTGTTGAATGTGGATGAGATGAAATATTTATGCAGGTAATTTTTTTTTTTAATTCCGGCTTATTTCCGGCTAAATATGAACTGCAGGCCAATATTGACCAGGTCAAAATTAGTCAGTGTTGACTAATTTTGACCAGGTCAATGTTGACTGGCAGTAATTTTTTTGCTGTTACAAAAAAGTTCGTAACGGCTCTAAGCTGTTACTATATGCGTTGTTACAAAAAAAAATCGTAACGGCCCGGAGCTGTTACCACGTGGCAAATTCGTAACGGCTCGCAGCTGTTACGAGGGCCGTTACAAAAAAAATTCGTAACGGCCACAAAGCCGTTACAAAAAAAATGTAACACCCACTTTTGCAACAGGCGAGGGTCAGTTACAACCCGTTTTTGTAACGGCACTGTTCCCGTTTCTAATCCCGTAATTTGGTGTAGTGAATTATGAGACATTATTCTTAATCCCGCTACTATATAAGGTGTCGGGGAAGTCTAGAGGGGCTATAAAGAGTTAGGGAGTAATACAGAGGAGATTGATCGTGTTGCAGAGAATAGTTTTATGCTGCTGAACACGAAGAACAAAGTGCTGCCTAGGACAGTCGTTGAGCTACAATGACTGCAACACATTCCTTTTATCGTGTTCTGTAACAGTTAGTTTGCAGTGAATATAAGCGTTGCAAACCCGATTTCAATCGGGTTTTCTCTCTTTTCATTATTTATAAACACCTTTTGAGCAATGAATTCATATTTTGAGTGTATTTCCATTATGATGAGCTATTGTCGCGTAACCAAGGCAATGGAGGAAACTACTTATCCATGAATAACTGGTATTAATTTATTTTCTCTAATTTTTATTTATAATTCACTCAGGCACTGGTTTCGAAGAGTTTTAAACAGTTTGCAAAATTTTCTCAATTACTTGTGATGCAATTTGATAGGTTATACCTTGTTTAATCAAATTGATAATTTATGGTTAGGGAATAATATTTGAGAATTTTCCCGATTATTTGTGCATTAAGAAATAAATGACTTAAAATATAATTAGGGTCTTGGAATATATACCATCATTCAATCATGTGTAATAGTGGAATCCAGTGTCTTGGTTATTTTTAATACCTTGAAATCAGTTGTGAATTAAGTTTTCTTTATTTTTAGTTTATTAAGCCTAAAATCGAAAATCTTCACAATTTTCAACGAACCTTTTTCTACAACAATTAAAACTTCATCAATTTGGCGCCGCCTACGCGGACTTGTTTTTTAGGTTTAGAATTTTAGATTTAATTTTTAGTTTTAGTTTTTGTAGTTTTTATTATATTTTTGTTTTTGTTTTATTTTAGGTTGTTGGGTATTTGTCTTTTCAATACAGATTTTGGATTTTGGAGCGAAAGAAAAAAGGAGTTGTCAAAGATTTGGAGTCAAAGTCAAAGCGAAAAGAACGAAAAGAAAAAGAAAAAAAAGGGGAATTTTATTTATTTTATTTTGATTTTTTAGATTTTCTTTTCAGAAATTGTATTAGGAATCTTCTATTTTTGTAAAAAAAAAAAAAAAAAATCTTTCGTACTTTCTTTTTGGACTTTGGACTGTGGACATTTTTTTATTTTTAAACCCTAAGGAATGGTATATTAAATATTAAACTGCAAAGAAAAGGACGACGATTCACGATCATCGTCTCGGCCCTCGTGTTCGTTACACTGACATATGAGTTGGTGGCCCTAGGTGACTTCGATTCATCCCTCGTATGGAACGGGAGGTAAGATTTTCTAAACACTCGGGAATCCCATGTCAACGGGGTTACTAGACGCTTTCGTTTGAATATATGTTGAGGAATAAAAACGGTTTTAATTTCTAATAAAGGGAAAGGCTTGGCCAAATTAAGATAAGGACTCAGATTTCATCATTGTTTCATTCTTTCCCACCTTAGGAGCACGTAACCTATGCGAACCTAAGATTTAAAATGTTGACTAGAGCGAGACTGGTAGGTTAACGAGCTTATAGGAAATTCGTTCAGAAGATATATAGGTTACTCTATTATCCTAACTCGAAGTTCATGATGATTACTGTAAGTTGAGCGAGCCACCTTGTAACCAAATGAAACTTTGTCGGTGAGGCGGGGGTATTCAAGATCCCATGACCTTTTCCTGTTTCTAGTTAACTTACTTTAATTCAGATTGATTCTAGAAAGGTTTGTTGAAATTGTAACGAATTGGCGTCCGGGAGAGTAGAAGCTAGTCTAGAAACAATCTAAGTGGAGCCATCATGCTTTTTGTAGGATAGAATTAATAGGCTTGTTGTGGTGGAGTCATCCTTTTGTTTGTTTACTTAGAACTTCCCTTCCTTTTAGGATTTTTATTCTTTTTGTTTTTTCTAGTGTATGCCCGAGGTCATTAGAGAGCAGGCTTGGAAAAGAGACACTCTAGGTCGATTGATTAGTGAAAAACCTAGTTACGGGGAGCTCGAAGACTCTTCTTTTGAGAGGTCTGTTTTTCGAAACTTCAGTTTTGAGAATCTGTCTCTTTGAGAGCAAAGCATCCCTACTACTTCAGTTGTGCCAGCGATGGCAACTTTGAAAGATTTCATGTACCCAACTAGATAACGGTAGTTGTGGAATTGTACCTTTAATGAACCCTTGTTTCCACGCATGCCGAGAAATCTTCACAATACTGACATTAGATGGTCCAAACCTTATCTGCTTTGCAATTCCAGACTGTCTAATGAAAGCTAGTATTATTCCCAATAAGAACACAATCACAGTTGAAGGTAATGAGAATAGAATCTTCCAAGGTTTACTCCTTAATCGCCTATCAGAATTCTCATTATGAAATTCACTATCAACTTGATTGCATTAGACAATTAAAAGTGGACTGATATTATCCCTCCATAGCAAGAAATATGTAGTCATTTGCAAATTGTTGAGGAAACGGCCAGGACTATTTGTGTAATCCTTACTCTCCCAAAATTGAATATACTTGAAGCCAACTTGCTTAAATCTAATCAAAATTAAGCAATGTTTTGTATGACTATAATCAATATGTTGAAATCAATCCATTTTCTGTTTGGTCTTATTGGTCTCTTACTAGCCTTATTTGGGTAGTAACACAAGTATTAGTATCGGAAATATCAACATTGCTCTTTGTATGATCATCACCACCGCTCTCATAAGAATAATTGTTTCGTTTTAATCCATCGATTGCTGACCTTGATGCACCAACTTTTTGATTTTCGTACGCAACTACCAAATTTACGATTGGGGCGCCCCTAGACGGTTCAAAAATATGGGACTATTCTGTGGGTCACCAATTCAGGAAAAAAATTTAGTTTAGAGGAGAGGAGATAAATCAATAAATTGATAATTGAGAACCTGGCTATGTGGTCGATGGCCGCCCAAATTTTTTCAAATTTTGGGCTATAAGCATGTAATTTGTCATAAAATACCCCCAAAATGGGTTATCAATTTCTAAAAATTAAGAGATTAGTGGCCCTTATAGGTGTTAGATGGTATTTAGTCACATTTATAACTGCCAGAATTTTATGTGAAGTGAATTACAGTCGCAAAACGCTTGACTAACATTTATAAGTATTCTGATCAAAACAAAAACAAAAAATACATTTATAAGTACCGCAATGGAACATATAATAGTAAAAAGAAAACAAAAAATTAGCATTGGGCCCCCAGTAATCTGAGGCTCTACATCATAAGACGGCCCTGATTATTGTCACTTGTAATTCATCATCATTTGTTCATCACGTATTATTTCTCCGTCCCTTGGCCTGTCAATACCTTCGGCGTCGCTTATTATTTCTCTGTTCTCCGTCACTGGGCATGTCTTCGGCATCACTTGTTGTTTCTTCGTCACTTGTCGTGTCCGCATCTTCGTCTTCACTTGTTGTATCATCGCCATCATCAACGTCGTTACCATCACTATCCTGGGTAATAAATTCTTCAGTATTAACTTTTATCTCTGCATAAACGTAAAACCATTTCATAGGTTCAGTACTTGTAATAGCTTCCTTAGCAGTCTCAACAACAAACCGTGAAATCTTCTTTTGGACGACTCTGTCTGAAGGAACATCCAACCCACAAAGCATATCAGATACTAGGCTTAATGCATTGTCACGCAAACACAATTTTTTGATTTTATCATCCTCTAGAGCGCTATCGAA
Source organism: Papaver armeniacum (assembly GCA_023531295.1). Lineage (NCBI taxonomy): Eukaryota > Viridiplantae > Streptophyta > Magnoliopsida > Ranunculales > Papaveraceae > Papaver > Papaver armeniacum. The sequence goes on from JAJJWW010016799.1 coordinate 59,512, forward strand.
TTCAGGGTCTCCATGGATGGTTTGTGGTTCTACATCATCTGGATCACCTGGATAACGTATAGTATGCTTCAGATTCTTCGTTACGTTGATTTGAATATACCCTGTTTTGTTTTCAATTCTTTGTTCTGGGGGTGGGGGGTTCCGTTCTTCTAGGCACTGTATGATGACATCAGTCTTTCGTTTCACCATGGTTAATTAGAATACCAGAGCAGAGGGAGAAGGAAGATGAAGTTGTATGATCTTTTTTTTTTTGTATGTGTCCAGTTATGAGATTTGTACATATATTTATAGAATTTCGCGACTTCCAAACCAGAGTTCGAGCAAAATATAAATCACAAAAAAAAGGAAATATTACCTTATTAGTGCATCTTACATGTATTGGTTTTTAGAACATTCCTGACATGAGTTCTTTATTTCATAGTGCTAGTACGCTTCTTAATATTGGATTTCCTTTTTGGGCCGAATCGAGGGAAGCGAGGAGGACTTTTATATGGCCATTTTTTGGTAAAATCTAAGTGATCAATTGATACAAAAATATTGGAAATGGTTAGGGCCGAAAAACCAAAAATGTATCTCCATATGCAGTCATTCCAGGATTCACCTCAAACCAGAGCATATCATGAATAATCTGTATTACCAGTCCAACAATACCAACTATTCTCAAGGGAACCATAGTCAACACCGACATATATCTCTGATAAATTTGGAATCACTATTAGCATGCATATTGATCCAGCTGATCCATACCAGGCTACTAGTGATATACAATCTTTTACTAACTACTCTCTTGTTGCTATGTCCTATTCAGGGTCAATGTATGGGAACTTTAAACTACAAGGACTTTACAACCGGAATCAATGAGAGCAACGATCAGCGAGAGGAGCTCAATTAGCACTCATGGGGAAAACAATGCATCAAGCTAACATCACCTTTGTCATTGAGGTCTGAAGAAACTCTACAAATTATTAAAGCTCAATACCAATGGGAAGTTCAACAAAGATTCAAAGGTCAAAGTACTCATCAACAAAAGAACACCAAAAGCCACTCAATTGCTTTTGTTCTAGGGAAGCTCTCTAGAGTAACTACTCAACAAAACTATACAAAGAATTAACTTAGCTAGACGCGGACGACTGTCTTTATTCACCGACTCTACACCGAGAGGAAAGAATTCATCTACTATCATGCATGCTTTACAAATTCCTCCAAATCATTTTGATATGAATTCCGTAATAACATTACTTATATTTTGAGAATCGACCCGTTGCTAGAGTTAGCACGGGCATCACAACGGATGTAACCGGGTAGAAGCATTCTTTTAGGTGCCGCTGCTCTCTCTTTTCGTATAAAAAAAAAGTCTCTCCCTTTTAGTCCAATTATTATAACTCTTTGTGTATCCTATCTTTTCAGGGGTATAATTGGAAAGCAAACTTTAATATACCATTATGCAAACCACCACAAAAGATACATAATACTTTATGTAGCAAAATTTTGGTTTATGCATCAACTAATTTTCCGTTGCAACTAATAAAACGATGTACTCCCTCCGTTTCAAGAAAAAAGATACTTTAATTTTAGGCACAATTCTCGAAAATTGAATGCATAACCATTATGCAAACCACCACAAAGGATGCGTAACACATCATGCAATCATATTTTGGTTTATAGATTTACTAATTTTTCGTTTCTAAAAAAGTGATACTTTCACAACCCGTTTCAGGAAAAGTGGAACTTTCGCTCCGTTTCGGGAAAAGTGATACTTTCGCTCCGTTTCACTTTTTCCGAAACGAGGCGAAAGTATCACTTTTTCCGAACAGGGCGAAAGTATCACTTTTTCGGAAACAGGGTGAAAGTATCACTTTTTCAGAAACGGGGTGAAAGTAACACCTTTTCTTAAACGGGACGAAAGTAGTCGCAGACGAACCCCATATTCAGATTCTTTTTCGGTCGGCCCTCCCACCGTGGCAACGGTTATACTAGTTCTAGTCATACCAGTTGTGGAATTATTGATTTCCTTAAAAAGATTATCCGTCAGCTTGGCGCCTCGCCTTGCCTAACACCTAATACAACATAGGCTCACAGTAATGAACCTTATGAAACATGAGTTTTGTTGGGAAGCCTCCGAACAGAAGCCCTGCGAAAATTGAAAGAACAAGTAGCTTATTCTCAGTTTCTTGCGACTCCCTAAGACAAAGAAATGATGCATATATGAATCGCCATTTCATACATTATTCGCTTTAATATTGACAAAGACATACTTGGAAGACGTAGTAGTAGTTACAAACAACATAAACCAAAGCAAACCTTTAAGACACCTTAAAACAAACCAAACACAAACTGGAGTATATTTCCGACCAAACAACATATACCGACTTTCCCTATAATATCAGACACACTAGGTTGTACGTACATGTAATTCAATGAACCTAATTAAGCAACAACATCAACCATTTCACTCTCCAAACTAATCATCTCGTCACTATCCGATGATTCATCATTAGGTTCCAAGACTCTATCAAGAGTATCAACAAACAACTTAGTATGAGTTGTTGCTTAATTAGATTATCCGTCAGCTTGGCGCCTCGCCTTGCCTAACACCTAATACAACATAGGCTCACAGTAATAAACCTTATGAAACATGAGTTTTGTTGGGAAGCCTCCGAACAGAAGCCCTGCGAAAATTGAAAGAACAAGTAGCTTATTCTCAGTTTGTTGATACTCTTGAGGGAAATGTCCGTCAGCTTCAATGACTTCAACTGTTGATTCCGCTTTGATTTGCTTTTGCATATGGTAGGCGACTGACGTCGGTACAACGATATCGTTTGTCATCTGAATTATTGTGCATGGAACTTGATCAACTTTCTCAAGTATATCTCTATGATCACTTAAGAAAACTGTTTTGGCAAGTGAAAGTATAATTTCAGGCTTGCTACTCACTAGGCATTTCTCAAATTTGTCTATAGGAATCTTATGACACCAAGTTTTCGTTCATTCATAGAATAACCTAACCTGTTTAAACAATAATCACAAGTTATGGATAGAAAGTTAGAAACTGAAAACTTAAACAGCAGATTGATCTGATGAACAACTTTGAATCTCTAAGCGACATAGCGGACAAGAATAGTTTTCCTGCAGCCAAGGGACAAGACAAACTTCATGAAAGATATGTGAGCACGGCATGTATGTAACCATTGTTCCAGCTTCAAACTTGTCCATACAAATAACACAAGCATTAGCATCAGAACTGTTCTTCGCAGGATTATCTCCACCACTTTCATAAGAATATCTTTCTCGTTTTAATCCTTCAATAGCAGACCTTGATGCACCAACTTTTTGATTTTCAGACGCATATAGCGACAAGTCTGCAATCATGTTGACTAAGTCATTATCGTGACTTGTAAATTCTTCGTCACTTATTATTTCTTCATCGCTTGTTACTTGTTCATCATGTAATATTTCTCCGTCACTTGGCATGTGCATATCTTCGCCGTCACTTATTGTTTCTCCGTCACTGCAGTCCACATCTTCGTTGTCACTTAATATGTCATCCCCATCGTCAAAGTCGGGATCATTACTATCCTCACTATTAATAACTTCTTCAATATTAACTTCCAGCTCTACATAAACTAAAAACGATTTCATACGTTCACTACCTCTAATAGCTCCTTCAGCAGTCTCAACAACAAACCGAGTAATCCTCTCTTGCACGCCTCTGTCTGCAGGAACTTGCAACTCAGAAAGCATACAAGATACTAGGCCGAATGTACGGTCACGCAAACACAAATTTTTGATTTTATCAGCGTCTTGACCATTAGTGAATTGAGAGATTGGTTCATTGATGGGTAGTTCTGAATCATCTGGAAAACGTATAATTTTCTTCAGATTCTTCGTTACGTTGATTTGAATAAGCCCTGCTTTGTGTTCAATTCTTTGTTCTGGAGGTGGGTTCTGTACCTCTAGACACTGTATGCTGACAGCATTCGTTCGCACCATGGTTAATTTATTAGAATACCAGATGAGAGGGAGGAAAGAAGAAGGGAGATGAAGTTGTATGATAGAATCTTATTTTTGTATGTATCCAATTATGAGATTGCTGTACATGTTTATAGAGGAATTTGTAGTTTGCAATTTGCAAACCAGTGTTCGAGCATGTCAAGGAAAATATTAATCGCAAAAAGAGAAGGAAAAGGATTAGCAAGGTATTAATGGGCTTACTGAAATATTATCTTATTAGGCCCACGAAAATTGCTCCTCGAACTTTTTTTTTTTTTTTTCTTATTGGGCTTTTGAGTTTTTCCCCTAAAAGAGTTAGTGATTGACCTTTCCCCCTAAATTGCTAACATCAGCAGCTTTCCCCCTAAAACGATATTTCGGTCAAAAATACCCTTATAGTATAATATACATGTGGGATCATTTCCAATGATCTTGATAAATTCAGTGCATTCTGTAAATCAATGTACATTTTTATTAGATAAATTAATTTACATTCAGTAATCAATTATAAATAAAATGTTAATAAGGAAAAGAAATGAATACTTTCCTAATACATGAACTTCAATCTTGATTGGTATGTGTATAATTGGCTTCACACAACTGATGGAAGGAGGAGTACTTCAATGGCTTCAAGAAAAAATTCCTTAATGGCTTCTGAACCTTCTCATTTTATCGGCTTTATTACCTTGATTTGATGAGAATCCACTGTCATGAACACCATCAAGTCCATCACCATCGCCACCACGAGAACCTGATGGTTTATAACTTAGATGACGACTATTGCCTCTTTTTATCACATCCGACATTCCAAATCATCACAAAATAGTGATGCCAAGGAGTTTATTTGACAAAATTTTATATCCTAATCAGATAATCCATTTTTTATGTAGATACAAACTAAGAATTGAGCATGGAAAGTGTTACTCCCTCCGTTCTTAAATAATAGGCTAGTTTCATGTACAAATTACACATGAAACCAGCCTATTATTTAAGAACGGAGGGAGTATTAGTTATTACGCTAGAATCGGGAATATTTTACCAAATGCATACATGCGCTTGATTTGTTTTTCCGAATCACTTAGCACATGTCTAAATTATATGGACAAATTTTGAAAAAGACGAGCAACTTTGTCTTATGGATTTCCCACTCTCAATTTCTTGCCATGTGATTTCACTCTTGATCTCAATTTCTCTCTTTTAGTTTCAAGCCACTTTACTCCCATTATCAATCAATTATATTACATTTTATGGTATCTAAAGTTTAAACAAAGAGATACATAGATATGGAACCACTACTAAAATAAGCAGTGGGGTTCATTTTGTTTTTGGTGGTTTCCGTTGTTCACGGGTGTTGAGAAGGACGTATTAACGGTGGTGGTGATTTACACTTGCACGGTGAGGGTATTTCTGACCGAAAAAATATTTTAGGGGGCAAGTTGCTAACATTAACAACTTAGTGGGAAAGCTCAATCACTAATTCGTTTAGGGGGAAAACTCAACCACCCCCACCCCTTTTTTTTTTTAAACCTTCCGCTGGGTCAAGGAGACCCAGACCGAACAAGAGAGGAAAAAAAAAAAAGGAAAAACTAATTCATAAAGGAAAGTCTTCAAACTTCTATCTTCTTCAATGATAAGCTTCAAGTCGGGACTAAATTCCTCAATATCCAACTCCACATAAGACTGATCAGGGTGAATAGCTGCCAAAGCATCTGCTGCAAGGTTAGTTTCTCTGTAAATGTGGCCATCTCTAATTCTATGAAACTACATGCACAATTGGAAAATCCTTCTCCAAATATGTAGCACTTCCCAACCAGGACATGGTTTTCTGTTCAAGAGGTTACAAACTGCCATAGAATCTGTATTAATACGAATTTTACTTTGGTTTTTCAAGATGTCACATTTCATTGCGAGTTCAGCCTCTTGCATTTCAAGGGAGACAACCGAGGAAGAACCAGAGCCACCAATAGCAGTTGCAAGAGGATTGCCATTGCTATCTCTCATAAGAGAAGCAAAACCACCAGAACTTTCTCATTCAGAACCATCTATATTGAACGTAACTTCATCAGAAGAAGGAATTTTGCCATCTGCAAGGAATAAGCTTCTTCTATTTAAGCATGTAAGGAAATCCCCATCGGTGCAGAAAAGATTTCACTGAAGGAGAACCAGTATCATAGAATTTTCCTGATTCTTCTTTTAATCGAACATCATTCACAATGAGAAAACTGACAGAATCAACAGTATTAGCCTTATCAGTATGAAATCGCTTGTTCCTTTCTTTCCAAATGTGATATATATATGAAACTATTCATGGCAATCTTCCGTATAGAATTAACCACTCATTCCCCAATGAAATTATCAATGCACCATTTGAGTTTAGAATCCCAAGTCAACAAACAAGCATGATGAAAACCCATCTTAGCCAATAATCCTTACCAAATGATAGAGGGAAAAGGACACTTACAAAATAAATGGTCAACATCCTCATGAGAAGCATGACAGAGCATGCAAGAATCATCCGTAATAACACCCTAGTTAAAAAGTTTACATCTAGTCTTAAGTTTCTTATGCATAACAAGCCAATTAATAAACGAATTCAGTGGAATACAAATTTTGAACCAAACTAATATATGCCACCATGTCAAGTCTAGAAGTAGTAATAACATCATAGGTGTGTTTCATGGAAAAGGTTCCAGAAGTACTTGAAAACATGGGGGTACCATAATATACCACCAACTTTTTCTTAGGCAACCTGTATGGACTAAACTCGAATACAATTCCGAGAGTTCAACTTAATGAATCTCAATCAAGGAATTATACGAAGATCTTATATCTCTTTCTCTCACAATCAAAAAGTTTATAGAACCAAATCCGTTAACCTGATTATGTGTGAGGGTACTTGGACTATTCCAAAGATCAATATCCAAGAACCAATCAAGTTGAATATCCAACAAACAATAGATGTATTTACTTTGATTGATTAACGTACAACCTGTGATATTTCAATTATAAAGATAAACAATATAATGCGAAAAAACAAATGACACAGACACCAGAATTTTGTTAACGAGGAAACCACAAATCCATAAAAACCTCGGGACCTAGTCCAGACTTGAACACCAAACTGTATTAAACAGCTACACACACTAGCCTACTATAAGAACTTCGAACTGGAATTTAGTTGAGACCTAAATAAACTGTCACAATAATTCAGTTATATTCGCGCTCCTTACGCCTCTTGAATCCTAACAGACTCCAAATGATTCCCTTAGATAATGTCCTTTATAGCCTAAGAGTTGCTTCAACTCAATTGAAGACTTTAAACCAATTTGCCTCCCATAAATAAGCCTATTTGTGATTTCCGTTCTGATCAAATATCAAGGTGAGGTATAAAATCAATTGCGATATACAAAGTCTAGCAAACCTCAACATCCGGTCTTATGACTCCCGAAGAGCAACCTAGACTATTATTCACCTCACAAGTCGAATCTTGTGGAATCACAAAAGTCTGAGACAAAGATACTTTGTGATTTCTATCTATCTTATTTGAGTGAGAAACCTAACGATGAAAACCAGATCAGGAATCACGAGCTATCAAGATATATATAGTTGGACCTGGCTTCACGAATCCCCGGGTGAAGTATTTTTAGTCGCTAAACCTAGAAGGGTTTAAAGGAGAGGACGACTCAAGTTTACAACTAGGACACACAAGAATAGTGTCAGGGATTCAAATATCCCAGTTATTAGAGGTTCTCTTTTTACAGAATTTCAAGATCAAGGTTGCTTTAGGTTTAAGCTAAGATAGCTTTGGAACCAAGAAATCAATAATCATCGTTAGATGAAACACTTGACTTTATATTAACATAGCAGAATATGCACTCTGGTTAGGATGTACCGTAACCGAACCATGTATAATGACATGTTCATGTAGGTTAGCCGAAACTATCCAATTAAATTATATACTTAACCATTTTCATAGGATTCACTAGAAATCAAGAGATGAAAAATGTTTGCGGGGATCAGTGCCACGAAGATTGCAGAGAGAATTTTCAGGCGTTTGTCGTCATATATGGACCGTCAAGGAAGTTGGTGCCTGGGCCGGGAACAAAGCATTAGCGGATAAAACCTCTTAGACTTGAATTAGTTTCATTCAGAGAATATAGTAAAGTGCTTTTAGGAAAAACAATGGTGAAGCGACTACCCTACTCCACTTGGATACCATAATAACTTAGTAGTGGCCTTAGAAAGTAGACTTTCGTTAATTATTATCTGACTCACACAAGCTTTCTTAATCGAATACAAAGAATGGTCTTTGATACACCTAGGACATGGATTTTATATGAACCAATAGATCATAACAAGTCCTTACTACTAGCAATGACTTCTTCATATAACACTTTAAAACTTTTTATGAATCACACATATGATCAAAAATGTCTAGATAGTGTTTGTAGAGAGTTGATCAAATGTCTATTATCTCATAGAAATAATTTTGATGTATCTGAAAATATTCGACAGGGTAAGTGAGTGTACCTGGTACGTGTATTGTACCTGTTTGTGAATGTCTTTGTCATGGTACGTGTACCGGGTATGGGTAAGACAACAAACAAGTTCAGGAACTCATGGATCTTTTATAGTTTGCATACCGAGTATGCGTACAATTCCTGGTTGACGAGTCACATACTTTTTGTGGTATAGATACCGAGTATGCGTACCACAAAGTAGGCTCCAGACTTATAATAGTTCTCCCAGTATGTGAACTGGTATGCATACTGTCATGAATCCATATTAACAGTAGTTTTGTATCTATCTAATAATCGATTTGAAACATTCCCAAATAACATCAATGACACATATCACCATTCCAGGCTATTTTCAGATGATTAAATCTTGAATCATAATATAAGTCATGAACAATAAATTGCTCTTAAACAAATTCATCAAGTATGAACAAATTTTCTTAAGTATAAGTAGTCATATTTCGAGAATAGTATTTACGATAAAGTTGACTCGAAATTTCTGTTATGCATGTAATGTCTAATTTAGTTATGCGACAATGTCTCATAGATAAAAAGGTGAAAACTTTAAAGAATAGGTGGTTCAGTCTTCACTTAACTTTTGATGTTGAAGTTCTCCAAAGCTCATGTTGATCTTCGCCTTCAAACGGTAAAACGCAGTCCGATTTTCAACTACACTTCTATCCTAATCCGAGACTGACTAAATGTAGACTATAAATCAAGATATAGTTTTGACAACTAAATTTGGCAACAAGCTTGAGACAGCAACACTTGTGATTAGTAGATTTCCAAATTTTTAAATCTTCTTCATAGAAATTGAATTCTACTAAGCGAATCTGATCACAAATATTCTCTTTAAAACCACGGTAATTAGGAAAAGTCCAACCCGACTCAATGATAAAATCAGCAACACGATGCATACCATATATTAACTCACGGTATGAATTATAGGAATAGGAACCCAATCACACAACCTACCCTTAGGATGCCAGAAATCAAATAAAAAGATAGTAAGTTTATCGTGTCACTACGGGAAAAATCACCATTGACGACACTAGATAAGAGTTGTAGTACCCCTACGACAACTCTATTTCATGCATTGTGGAACGGGGGTATTGTAGAAAGTCCAAGCTTTTCTACAATGGTTGACAAGGGTTGTAAAGGGTGATGTGATTCATGGTTCGACAATATTTTGCCAAGGTTGTGAATATCTTTCAGAATTACTCTGAAAGCCTAACACAACCCTTATTTATATTGTAAGATTTGATTTCACAACCTTTAATATGTGTAGTATAATTCTATAATGCAACTTCCCTAGTAATTGTGAATAATACTATTACTACACTTGTTAGAGTGGCTGAAAAATCTTACACAACTCTTATTTATATTATAATACATTCTTTTACGACTTTTGTCTAGTGTAGCCATAATCTCTAATACAACACCCTTAGAGGTTGTAATATTTGAAGTAAATACATCTGTTTTCAGTAGATGAATGTGCAACTACAACTTTTGTTTGGAGTTGTGTGCATAAAACTATTTTGAAAAAAAAAATAGGGCTGAAACCGAATTGCCAAAAGTAGTTTACATTCACATTAACCTGCCATTTAAAATCATTCCAGTTAATCTGCCACTCCAATTGCATTACCTAGCTAAGAAAAGAAATGAAAATGCTTACTAACATGAGTAAGAACTTCAAAAGCAGCCAGATCCTTGTAAAGTAATACAACTGATTTCAGCAGCTATTCACATAGATCCTGCTCTTCGCCACTATAAGCATTAAAAGCAACTTTTGTGCAAGAAACAAGACCTCGGGTGAATGTCACATGTTTCTGGGCGAGTCCGGTGGGAATTCCTCCTGATTTCTAAACCACTGCAACAAACTAGCCTTGGAGTTTGGCTGCCATCCATGGAACCTTAGGTTTGGTCTTCGCTTTTACCATCCATATAGCTTTTATCTTCCTCCTCTACTCTTTGAATCTCCGTAACCAGCTTTCTAAGAGTTCCTTCATCTTCCAAACGTGATCTAAAATAACCAGAGGAAAAAAAAAACAAAATGTCAAATCTCACCAAAATCCAAAGTCAAACAAAGGGACAAAATTGGAAAACCCTTAACTCACATTCTATCAAACAAATTCAGACTTTATGAAACAAAAATTGGAAAAGTACTATGTACTACCACACTTTGTACCACTTTCCCTAAGATGATTTCCATGAAAATTTAACAGAGCTTTCCTGACATGTCCAACCATAACATATCCAAAATTCACTTGATTCTAACGGTTCATTAAAAAGATATACACACTTCAACATGGCTTCTTTCAGCATATAACACACAGAATTCGGTTACAATTATAACACACTTTCGGGTACCTAAACTTATTAGAACTTTATGAAATTTTTACAGTAAGTTTCTTACATATAGAGAAACAACATGCTAAAAATTCAGCTTCATCCTATATATGGATAATGAGACGCACCCATTGAGAATAGGCTGTTCAGGATATAAATTCTGCAGAATGTAGCCATAGATTATGCAATCTTGGCAGTAGTAAACAGGACCTGATCGTCATGCAATTTTTACTGTATCATTATGAGTTAACGAAACACAACATACTAAAATTTCACCGTATTCCAACGGCTGAATTTAAAGATATCATTAAAACTAAAAACAGAGATTCTAGGGTTCACAAAGTTGAATTATAATCAAATCATGCAGTTTATTATCGACCTTCTTTTCCTTCATTAATCCTAGTAGCGAAGCAGTTTGTCGATTCCTGTTCAAACCCGTATAATCTTCTCATGACAGTACATGTCACAACTTGCACATCAGATTCTTCAAACTAAGTTGTTTCACCTGAAGTCCCTAACTCAGTCACAGGCTCATCGACTTTTCAACATTAGTTCAGTGACAAGATTGTTCTGTAGCACTCAAATTCAACATTTACATTTTCCTATACAAACTAACTAATCCTATTCATAGTACCTAAAAGCACTTCATAATAAATGACATTAGCAGCATAAAACTTATTTCTAAGAGAGTTCCTGTAAACATGAAAGAGAGTTCCACATATATGTAGGTAAGATGTTAAACATTATACTAGGTAGACTAAAACGAGCCGACATATTCAGTTATACAAAATAAATTCATGACAAATCGAGCTGAACAAGCTCAAGAAGACAAGAATGTAGATTCAAAGAACAAATCAAATCAATTGCTATTCATAAGTTACCAACACATGAGCATTAACAAAACTAGTATCTACAAGTTTGAGCTCTAAATTAGAAGGAAAAGAAAAAGAAGGTCAAAATGTATACCAATTTCTTCCCCAAATATAAAGCACGTTCGCACCAAACAGCCTCTGCATCGTCTCACGTCCGTAGGCAGCAAGTTGCTTGTTCTTCTCCTCCATTAATCCTTTGAGCACAATTAACCCTGCAATAACAGCCTCACATTCATCTAGTCACTCCGAACCTTCAGCACCAGTTCATAATCACTACCAGCATACCCATCTCTAAAAAATCATCACAGGGGTGATTTCTCCGGAAGCAAATCGTCCATCATGGTCTCCAGACCTGGGTGCTACAACAACATCAACAAACAACAATTGTAAGACAAAAATTAATCAAAATCCAACAACACATTCTATATCATAAATCCTATAGTTAATAAATTGATACCTCATCTGCAATACTCGGATTCTACGTTATACAGATGCCTGAATCTGATTCTCCTTTTCCTACCAAACCCTCCATCTCCTCAATTCCTCTTCCAATTTCTTCTTCCCTTTTTTCCACCTTCTTATTCCCAATCCCCTTCTCTATATCCTCCTCTACTTGGTTCACCTGTTTACACCAACAATTATAGAATCAACATACAAAACTTACAAATCCAAAATTAAATTTCTATAATCAAAATCAACCAAATCAAAAAGAGAGAATCAATTCAAAGAGCTGACCTTATTCATCATATTTTCTAGCAATACCACTGCCTTTTTCTTCTTCTTAGGTCTTCTGCAATACTTCTTACAACTTACACAGCATCACATTCTGGAGCTACATCTGTCCTAACCATACATCTAATTCACTCCATTTGAGTTTCAGAAAATACATCCTACCCTTGTTCTTGAGCTCATGACAGATCCACCTTCTCAGCAGCTGTATCTTCTTCGTCTTTTGTTCTTGACTGAACAGATATGAAACCCCATTGATTTTGATTTTGAAATCTAGGGTTTGTTTTTTTTCAGCTCAACATTGAGATTCGGGGGGGGTTTTGTTTTTGTTTTGAAATGTAGGGTTCGGTTATTGGAATTGGGATGGGGTTCTAGATTGAGAAGAAGATTTTGATGAATCGAGAACTTCTAGAGATGGAAGAATTGAGTTCTGTGATGAAGATTTGAAAGAAACTTGAGTTAGGGTTTCCGTTGATTGTTACCGAGAAGAATTGGGTTTTGTGTAACTTGAATCAGTGATGGGGTTGATTAAAATTTGGTTCAGATCTGGATTTGATGAGCTTCCGGTGAAAAGAGACCGGGCGGAGAGAAGAGAGTGAGAGGAGGAGAATTAGTGATGGCTTTCTCTTTCCTTTTGTGTGTAGGTAAGAAGGTCAAACGGATTTGGACCGCAGATAAGAAGGTCATACGGATTGCAAAATTTATCCAACGGTATAGATTTGTGTTAAGATCCTCATACAGATTGAGAAGCTTGTGTGTTTCTCTTTGTGTTAATACGGACTCATGTTTTCGGTTTAATTATCAACCTTTGACATGAAAAAAAAAATTCAAAAAAAATATTAATAAATTTAGGACATTGTTATCGACATTCTGATATAAAAAAATCTAAAAAATGTATAAGAATGAATCGGGAAAATGAAAAATGAATTCGATAATTGGTGTGTTTCTTTGTGCTTTTTCTTTGTGTTTTTGTGCTTTGTCTTTGTGCTTCCGGTTTGAATTTCGACTAGCCGCATAGGTCATGAAGTAATTTTGACAAGTCATACAGGTCATGAAGTAGCTTTAGTTCACACTGGTAAACTCAGGTTATAAGATTACGAGAGATGGACCACGAAATTCAAGATGGTTCTGACTTCAAAATTAGATGGATACATCATCAAAATCGATAAATATGAAGCTCAGTGTTGAGTCGAACTTCAAATGTGGTATAACAACATACAAACTATGAGCCAAGAAGCTCTTGGAGGGTTCTGACTTCAAACTTAGCATGATACATCATCGAAATCGATAAATATGAAGCTCAGTGTTGATTCGAACTTCAAATGTGGTATAACATCATACAAACTATGAGCCAAGAAGCTCCCGGAGGGTTCTGACTTCAAACTTAGCATGATACATCATCGAAATCGATAAATATGAAGCTCGGTGTTGATTCGAACTTCAAATGTGGTATAACAACATACAAATTTTGAGCCAAGAAGCTCCGGGAGGGTTATGACTTCAAACTTAGCATGATACATCATCAAAATCGATAAATATGAAGCTCAGTGTCTATTCGAACTTCAAAAGTGATATAACGACATACAAACTATGAATCAAGAAGCTCTGGGAGGGTTCTGACTTCAAACTTACCATGACACATCATCGGAATCGATAAATATGAAGCTCAGTGTCGATTCGAACTTCAAATGTGGTATTACGACATACAAACTATGAACCAAGAAGCTCCGTGAGGGTTCATACTTCAAACTAGTTGGAAAATTCGTACGAACGATGAATCTAACCAATATTCATAGGTAGGATTCCATGGAATCTTCTCTGAAACCTTAACACAAACCCTTTTTTGGTGACTTCGAGAAAGAAAGTGACTCCGAGATCGAAACCTTGACTACTATAAGTCGAAAACTTCGTAAGAACGATGAATCTAACCAATATTCATAGGTAAGATTCCATGGAATATTCTTTGAAACCTTAAACAAACCCTTTTCTAGCGATTTCGAGAGAAAAAAATGGCTCCGAGATCGAAACCTGGCCGAGAGTTGACTACTACAAGTCGGAAACTTCGTAAGAACGATGAATCCATCCATTTACAGGTAAGATTCATTTGGAGTATTCCCCGAAACCTTAAACAACCCCTATTCTGGCATAATGTGTGCATACCCTGGACCCGAGATCATAACCTGGTCGTGAGTGGACTACTATAAGTCGGAAACTTCGTAAGAACGATGACTCCATCCAATTATAGGTAAGATTCATTTGGAGTATTCCCCGAAACCTTAAACAAACCCTATTCTGGCATATTGTATGCATACCACAGCCCCGAGATCATAACCTGGACGTGAGTGGACTACTATAAGTTGGGAACTTCGTAAGAACGATGAATCCATCATTTTACAGGTAAGATTCATTTGGAGTATTCCCCGAAACCTTAAACAAACCCTATTCTGGCATATTGTATGCATACCCTGGCTCTGAAATCGTAACCTTGCCGTGAGTGGACCACTATAAGTCGGAAACTTCGTAAGAACAATGAATCCATCCATTTACAAGTAAGATTCCTTCGGAATATTCCCCAAAAACTTAAACAAACTCTATTTTGGCATATTGTATGCGTACCCTGGGTTCTGACTTCAAACTTAGCATGATACATCATCAAAATCGATAAGTATGAAGCTCAGTGTCGATTTGAACTTCACAGGTTCAAAGATTACTAGAGATGGACCTGAGTTTCTCATTCGGATGAACTGAAAATGAAATTTATCAGATTTGAACATCACATGTTCAAAGATTACTAGAGTTGGACCTGAGTTTCTCATTCGGATGAACTGAAAATGAAATTTATCAGATTTGAACATCACGGGTTCGAAGATTACTAGAGTTGGACATGAGTTTCTCATTCGGATGAACTGAAGATGAAATTTATCAGATTTGAACATCACAGGTTCAAAGATTACTAGAGTTGGACCTGAGTTTCTCATTCGGATGAACTGAAAATGAAATTTATCAGATTTGGTGCAATAAATATTATGGAGATTATGAAAATGACCAGACTACCCTTATTGAAAATAGGTAAAGTAAATATTACATAATGTGAAAATGACCATTTTACCCTTAATGGAAATAAGTGCAATAAATATTATGGAGACTGTGAAAAATGACCAGATTACCCTTATCGAAAATAGGTAAAGTAAATATTACAGAATGTGAAAATGACCATATTACTCTTAATGGAAATAAGTGCAATAAATATTATAGAGACTGTGAAAAATGACCAGACTACCCTTATCGGAAATAGGTAAAGTAAATATTAAAGAATGTGAAAATGACCATATTTAATGGAAATAAGTGCAATAAATATTATGGCGACTATGAAAATGACAAGACTACCCTTATCGGAAATAAGAAAAGAAAATATTACAGACAGTGAAAATGACCATATTACCCTTAGTGAAAATAAGTGCAATAAATATTATCGAAACTTTAATAATGACCATACTACCCTTATCGGAAATAAGTAATGTAAATATTACAGACTTTGAAAATGACCATATTACCCTTGATGGAAATAAGTGCAATAAATATTATGGAGATCTGTGAAATGACCGGACTACCCTTATTCCCCAAACTTATACATTTAGGTCATTGCATGCTTTGCTTAAAGTGGGTGGTCTTATAGAATGTATGTGATTACAGAGAATGCTTCGCGCTGTTTGCGGCTCAGTCACCTGAGCATTATTTTTGAGCATTACATTTTGTTTTACAACTCTTATGAAGGGTTGTCATAAAGTTAGTGTATTAAAGAACCACCAAATTAACAGAACCTATGATAATGTAGGTATGGTTGGTGGTGTAGACTTCCATACAGGAGGCTCAGGATCGAATCCCCCCAACCTCATTTTTTCCAACATTCTATATTTTAACTTCAACAACACTTATAAGTGTTGTTATACGTTTCTATTAAAAAAAAAAGAAAAAAACCAAAACTTGTGAACTGTAAGGATGGTTGATGAGCTAGACATCCATGCATTAGGTTCATGTTCGAATCTCCCCTCTAATGTATTTTTCATTATCATATTTTTTTTGTTCTTCAACAACTCTTGTGAGAATTGTGATAGGCTAAGTCACTATGTTTATGGAACAAAGTTGTTATAGCTATTGTTGTCGTGAGTTTTGCTTAAGGAGTTGTCGTTTGTTTTCTTCGCGCAACCCCTTGTTTCCCAAGGGTTGGTAGTGATGATATACGACAATTCTTCCTCTGAAATCAGTTGTAAAACATATGACTTTCTACGATGTTTAGCGAAGTGTTGTAAATCTCCAGTTGTAGATGTATATTTTTCCCGTAGTGTGTATCTTAAGTGCACAAGTTCTATCTTTAGCCACACTATGCTCGTGATCGAAGATCTTTAACTTTCTAACGAGACTATTTCTGGAAAGAGTTTCAAGGTTATTCCCTTCCATGATGACATGTTTCTCAGATTCGTATCTTACTGGTAAAGTCGGAGAATTTTCATCATAATGTCCTTTTGGGGAATGATCTTCCCTAACGCATAAGATGCATTAACAATTCCATAAACTTTTTGATTAAATTCATCAAGCGAATCTTCATCAGACATATAAAGATTTTCCTAATCATAATTTAGGTTTTGAAGCCTAGCTTCTTTCTCTGACTTATCTTCTTCAAATACGGTTTCTAAGATATCCCAATCATCTTTAGACGTAGTGAACGATGTCACATGATGTTGAAGATCTGGGCTTATGGCGTGGATAATAACATTTAACCCGTCAGAATTATGTTTTGCAGCACTTATCTCAGATTAACTATATTTACCTAATGGCTTTGGAACAGTGTTTCCGTGTCTAATAATTGTTGGCGCATCATATCCAATAACTACAAGTTTCCATGTCTTAGAGTCACGGTCTTGTAAAAAAGAACGCATAACAATTTTCCACCATAAGTAATTTGAGACATCAAATGCTGGAGATACGTTTATCGAGATTGCACTCATGTCCATATAGTCAGACAGCTTCAAACACAGACTTATTAGGTATTAACGTGTTTGCTTGAACTGATACCAATTGAAAACGCGAGGGTACCAAAATACACCGTTAGAGCATTGCTCGGTCGAACTCGTAAGCGTTGCTATCTCAAGCTTGTTTTCAAGTTTAGTTGCCAAAACTATAAGTCTTGATTTCTAGTCTACTTATAACTAAGTCTAGGATTAGTATATAAAGTGTAGTTGAGCATTAGACTTCACGGCGTTCATCGATTGAAGATGCAGAACTACTAAGAGGAGCTTGTGGAACTTCATCAACAAAAGGTATGTAAAGATTTGAACTCATCTATCACTCAAAAGTCTATCTACTCTATCTCCTATTCGAGACAAAAGTTATATAGTTATATAGACTTCAATTATACACCTTTGATATTTCGAGCTGAGTTTATCTCGCTTACATATTTCTGGAAATATGTGTTGGTAAGCTTTCGCTTTAAGCAAGTTCATCTTATATTCTTGACGAAAGTCAAAAGATGATCATGTGCAAATCTCCTGGTAACATCTTACATGATTTGTGTGAGACAGTCATTTGATGTAGACTCGGAATATTTCGTATTGAAAATTCAATCACTTGAAAATTGCTTTGAAGCTAATAGTTTGTGTGAACAGCTGTTCCGATCTTCCAAGAATGTTTCAACGGTTGAAATGAGAGTTTAGAACAATTGGATATAAGCACAGTATGCGTACTTTCATAGGTGTAATCCAAGTCCGGGAACCATGGTACACATACCGGTACGCGTACTGGCGTGAGGTTCAGGTTCCGTGACTTCACTGAGTTTGCGGTATGCGTACAATTTCGCGTACTGGCGAATCCAAACTCAGTCCGGCCACTAAGGTATGCGTACATATTTGCATACTTGAGTGGGTAATGTTCTAAAATCGGTTTGTTCATGAACTGATACATTTACATATAAGGAATGCAATCTTTTGCAAACCGTGGCTATAATGTTCATGACTTGATTCGAGTGAATCAAAATCGATTTTGCTTCATTTGTGTCATGTATACTTCTATGAGAATATAAATAATTGAACAACTCTAGAACTAGTTTCATTTGAGTCATTTGAACTAGTTATGGTTAAGATGAATAAGGTTGATATGAAAGTGTTCATATGGCTAAATTCGGTTAACTATTGTTGAGCCAACAAAGGTGTACACGTTTAGGTACGGTTACTCATATCTAAATGAAGCCGCTTTTCATTTGTGTGTAACAAGCTAAGTTCGATCTAACAGTTGAAAGATATTAGCTTGAGTCTAGTCAGGTTTTCATCTAACGGTGATTATTGAATGCTTCGTTACCAAGGTAACATTGATTGCAAACCCTGATTTGAAGACTATATAAAGGAGAAATTTAGCAACTGGGAAACCTATTCCCCACACCTCATGTGTGATACTAGTTGCGACTATAGTCGATACTCCTTTGACCTTAGGTTTTTCTAAAACCATGTGGGTTAACGACTTGAAGATTTCATTTGGATTGTGAAGCCAGACCCAACTATTTTGTATGTAGTTACGTGACCTGATCTTGCTGTTTTCTATCATGATTGAGTACCATCTTCTCTAAGATTGGCTCGAGATTTAATATCCGATAGGAAATATAAAAAGTAGTCACAAACATCTTCGTCTCATCGTTTGTGATTCCACAATATCTTGTTTCGCTAACATACGATTAAGATTATTGTGAGGTGATTGATATTTCTAAGCCTCGAGAATATAAGTCTGGTATATCAATTGGTTCCTGTTCACCTTGATTTATAACAAAACTCGTAGGTTTATATTTGGGCGACAAATTTATCTATTCAATAGACTTTTCTATGTGAGAGAGATTGGGTGAGATCAGCTAGTGGAATCAAGTGCGTAGAGTCCTGCTGGGATTCAGAGACGTAAGGAGCGCAACTGTACTTTGATCAGTGTGAAATTGGTTAGGACTCAACTACATTGCAGTCCGAAGTTAACTTGGAGTAGGCTAGTGTCTGTAGCGGCTTAATACAGTGTGGTGTTCAAATCTGGACTACGCCTTGGGGTTTTTCTGCATTTACGGTTTCCTCGTTAACAAAACTTCTGATGTTTGTGTTATTTATTTTCCGTATTATATTAATTTGTTTATATAATTGAAATATCACAGGTTGTGCGTAAGTTCAATCAATTGTGAATTCAACCTTTGGTTAATTGATTATATTTATTGACACTTGAACATTAGTGTTTGGTACCGTTCAAGTTATTTCAAATAATAATCAGGCTCGCGGATTTCTATCATTTTTGATTTGCTGGTTACATTGTGAAACAAAGATACAACTCTTGGATATATTTCCATTGATTCAGTCTGACTATCTAGTTTATTCTCTTGGAATTATATTGGAGTTTTTCCATACAGATCATTGCAAAGAAAAATATTGGGTGTGGTTGTTATACCCCCGCCTTTTCATACACCAACACTTTTTTCCTTGATAGTTAAACTTAATCAATAATAGTATATAGATTTATATCTCTATCTTGCGAGTAGAACATTTACAGAAATAAATCCGTGAACCTAATCACAAAGAGATAACTTGGACGGTACTAAAGACCAATGTTTAAGAATCAATCAAGTCGTATCTAACAAACTAGGTCGAATGTATATACTATGGTTTATCAACGCACAACCTGTGATTTTTCAATTATAAAGATAAAAAACATAATGCGGAAAAAAAACAAACACATACACCAGAATTTTTGTTAACGAGGAAACCGCAAATGCAGAAAAACCCCGGGACATAGTCTAGATTGAACATCAAACTGTATTAAACCGCTCCATACACTAGCCTACTACTAATTAACTTCGGACTGGAATGTATTTGCGCCCTAAAAGGTATCCCACGGATTAAGGTACAGTCGCGCTCCTTACGCCTCTTGAATCCCAGCGGGACTCCGCGCAAATGATTCCCTTAGTTGACGTCATACCAACTAAGAGTTTATTCAACTTAATTGAAGGCTTTGAACCAAATATGCCTCCAACATATTAAGCCTATATATGATTTCCTTTTACAATCAAATAGTTTGATCAAAGGTGTGGATATTGATAGTAATAGACAACGTCTAGCTAACCTCAAAATCCGTACTTATGCAACCCGAAGTACAACTTAGATTATTATTCACCTCATAAGTATAAAACCCATGGAATCAAAAAAGTTTGAGACGAATAGAACTTTGATGATTTATATCTATCTTGATCAAGTGAGTAGCTCAACAATCGATCAAGATCAGGATACACTAGTTATGAAGGAAAGATAACTGGACTTGGCTTCACGAATCCCTATGAAGACTTTGTAGTCAAACCCAAAAATGGTTAAGAAGATGACGACTCTAGATACAATTAGGACACACCAAAAAGTAGTGTTGGGATTTAAAGATCCTAGTTGCTTGAAGTTCCCATTTTATAGACATTCAAACCACAGGTTGCTTTAGGTTTAAGCTAAAGTAGTTTTGGAACCAAGCAAACAATATCCACCGTTAAATGAATCTTTGAATATGATTCGCATAAACAAGATATACACTCTAGTTAGGTGAAAGCATAACCGAACCATGTACAAAGACTATGTTCAATATGATTAGCCGAAACTATCCGGTTTGAACTTAAAGCTTAATATTCATTTTCAAGAACACATAAGACGTTATCTTTGAGGCAGAATCATGTGATCAAATAAGTAGTGTTTTTAGAGAATTAATCAAATGCAAATTATCTCGTAGAAATAATTTAATCGCACTTGAAAATAAAACCGACATGGTTAGTAGGTGTACAAGGTACAAATACCATTGTCATTCGTGAATCAGTTCAGTCACAGTACGTGTACCGGTTTGTAAACATTTAACCAAACCAAGTTCCGGAGTTAACATAACTATTTAGGTTCGCATATCAGTTTGGAAACCTTAAGACTGTTACCTTTTCCGGAGTTCACAAAAATTTTGTAGTTTGCGCACCGGTTTGGGTACTAAACTGAGTTCGGGAACACATAATTGTTTTAGTTTGCGTACCGGTTGGGGTACTCATCCTGGTTCCGTAACCACAGTTCCAAAATGGTTTGCATACGAGTATGCATACCGATCCGGTTCACGAGTTTAACATATTTTCACATGATGTGCATAAAAATATGCATACCACAAATCTGTAAGTCGATATATAGCTACTCCGCTACGTGTACGGGTACATGTAATACGGGTTCAGACACATAATAGTTTTCCCAGTTTGTAAGACTGATAACACTAACTTGTATCCGAATCTATATTAGTTCTATATTTGTCTCTAAATCGATTATAAATGTTCCAGGCTATTTTCAAACGATAAAACTTAAATCATGATTTGGATTCCAAACAATAAATTTTACTTAACCGAAATTCATCAAGTATGAACAAATGTTCATTAAGCTTAGTCATTATATTTCGAGAACTAATTATCAAGATAAACTTGACTCCAAATTCTTGTTTATGCATAATAGACTAATTAGTGATGTGACATCGTCTCAAATGATATAAATTTGAATGTAACTTGAGATATAGGTGGTTCAATCTTCACTTACCTTTTGTTGACGAAGTTCTCCAAAAGCTTCGGTTGATCTTCGCCTTCAAACGGTAGAAAGAAATGATGACTGCCGTGATCCACTATTTCTCAACTATATTTTTATGTCCGAGACTTAACTAATTGTAGACTAGAAATCAAGATATAGTTTTGACAACTAAATTTGACAACAAGCTTGAGATAGCTACACTTGTGAGTTCGACCGAGCAATGCTCTAATAACATTGGTATTAAGTATCATTATATTCGACAGCTTGTCAGAAAAAAGGAAATAGTTATGGAGTATTGTGAGAGTGAAGAACAAATAGCTGATATCTTTACAAAGCCATCAAAGTATAACATTTTCATTAATCTCCGTGGAAAATTAGGAATGAGAAGCCAACAGAGTCTTGGTTTGAGGGAGTATGTTGGAAGATAAAACAAACCAAAACTCTGAGTTTGGTAATTTGAGTTATATCGAGAAGCTTGTTCTTTGTTTAGAGTTTTATGTTTAGGCTGCTTTGTTAGAGTTTGTCGAATATTCTAGAAGAAATTTATATTAGGAGTTTAAGTTTTATTAGGAAGTTGCTTTACTTGGTAATCAAGTTTCTCTGCATATTCAAATAGGTTGTTAAGCCATGAGAAAATTTACAACAGAGAGAACTCACATTTTAGTAATAGAATTCTTATTCGAATTATTCTTATTTTAAGTTTTTGATATCATATTTTCTACATGAACCAATAAAAAATATTAGTCTTCCGATGTATGTCTAACATGATAATAAGTCGTTGAATGTTAATATCTACCCATGATCTGGCATAGAATCTTCTATATTTTGATTTTTTTTGTTACTGATCTAAAAGCAAAGAAAGATGCTATTTTATCAAGTCACCTTTCAACAAGTTCACATTTGCTTCGTATATTATCAGACCTTTAAAAACAATTAATGATATTTTTTTGTTGAAGGAATCTCTTTTTACGATCAAGTCAATGGTTCACCTTTGGCTATTAAGTACAAGGGACAAAAAGATTCATTTTTCTGGAATGAAAACGTTATTATATGATTTTGTTTTTGCATGGCCCTAAAAATTCTAAAGCAAAACGATGGGGAATTATCATGATTCTTTTGGGAGTAAAAATGTATAGTTTTTGTTGAAAACATTAATAATTTTGACATTAGTGATGACGAACCATGGATCAGAGTAAATTTATTTGGATAGAGAAGCATTAAACAATTTAAAGGGGACTGATATTATCCCCCCATAGAAAGAAATAGGTAGTCATTAATTTGCAAATTGTTGAGGAAACGGCCAGGACTATTTGCGTAATCCTTACTCTCCCAAAGTTGAATAAACTTGAAGCCAACTTGCGTAAATCTAATCAAAATTAAGGAATGTTTGTATGACTATAATCAATATGTTCAAATCAATCCATTGTCTGTTTGGTCTTATTGGTCTCTTACTAGCCTTATTTTGGTAGTAACACAAGTATTGTACATATACAAATAAACGATGATCCATTGCATAAAAGTTGATTACAAGATTCGGGAAATTAAAAAAAAGAAGCACGAAAAAATACACCAAAAAAGGGTCCGAAGACAAGTAATCAACAAAGATCAATAGTCTATTACAAACATGGCAATCTACTTCCCCTTGGAAGTACCAACATGATCAGCGAAATCCTTCTTCTGAGACGAAGGGACACTTCCGCCCGAAGAAGGACCAGAGGAGTAATCCAAGGGCTCAGGCGTAGGGCGATGAGGATAGTTCTTCACAATGTTATGATCTTTCAGAAGACTCTGTTCGATCCTAGTCAAGGTCTTATTAATTTCCTCAGCCAGTTGGCAATGAGACTTGTGCGCAATGACGGTGGCCTTAAGTTCAGATTGTGATAATGAAGACTGCAGTCGGGCCACCTCCTTAGCTGCCTCCTTTGCTGCTACATCCCGAGACCCGGCCAAACCATCATAATACGAAGTCTTACCCTGCTGCTCCACTAAGGAAGATTGAGACTTTTCAAGCTTTTCATTTGCAAGGTTAAGCTATCTCTCGATCTCTGAAAAAGAAGAAGTAATTAAGTTAGAAAAATAAAGTTACGAAGCCACTCACGCCTAGACAAATATATACCTTCGACTCTAGCCGTAGTGAAACAGATCTTAAGTAATCACCTGAGATGGTATGATCGATTTACCTACCCCCGTGCATTAAATTACCTACCACTACAGCTAGTTATGAGTTGAAACCTGGTATTATTCAGATGGTCCCTATATTCTTAGGAAAAGATGATGAAAATCCTTATTTTCATGTGACAGATTTTGAGGAAATATGTGGAACTATTAGGATTAAAGACCTTATGATGAATTCTTGAAACTTAGGATGTTTCTCCTTTCCTTGAGAAATAAAGCTAAGCTTTGGTTTCATAACCTACCATCCGAGTCTATAGAAACATGGGATGAACTTACTGCTGCTTTCTTTCAAAAGTTTTACCCTTTATAGGTTGAAAATAAAATCGCGTCTATATTAGGTTGAAAATTAGTTTCAATGTGGAACAAGATGGAAAATCTCTTTATAGGTTTTTAGAGAGATTCAATGATATCTTATTGCAATGTCCTCACCATGGGTTTGAGAAGATGAAACTAGTTCAAATTATTTTTGATGGCTTAGACTATTCGACCTAATCCATGGTCGAGTATTCGTGCGCTATTGGGTTTACGAATAAAACTGCTGATCAACCACATTCATTCTCACAAGATATATGTAGAAAATCCCAACAGTGGAAGTCTTGTGTTGAACCCCCTAAAAGACTCTTGGTCAATTGAAGTAGCACAAATGTGGTAAATACAATCTTTGGATCGAAGGTAAGTTTGTTGCTTTGCCTAGAAGGTTAGAAGCTTGGAATTGAATCAGTCTCAACATAGATTTTGTGTTGAACCTCATGATAACAATAGAGCCTCTCAAGTCTCTAGTTTTGGAATAGAGCCCAATAACTCGTTTTGGGAAGGTCGGGTTAGTGAAGAGCAACCCTATACTCTCTATAACAACTCTAGGTTTGAAAACCGTCATATGTTTAACCCATACTCAGATACCTACGACCCTGGTTGGAAAAACCATCCTAATTTCTCCTGGTCTAAGGGCTAGAATCAAGGTCGACCATTCTAGTAATTGTCAGGCTCCCCCGATTTTTGGTTATTCTAAGAACTCTTCAGCTTCAGTCCAGTTCCAAATCCCTTCATAGAATAAAATGACTAGCTTAGAGCATTCTATTAGTATGTTAGCAAGGACTCAGGAAATGTTAACAGAGCCATATTGATTTTCAAGAGGAAACCAAGTAGAATTTTCAAAATAATGCCAAGACTCTTGCTAAGTTAGAACTTCAAGTTGGTAAAATAGCTAAGACTCTAAGTGATAGAGATAACGGAAGGTTCCCTAGTCATATTGATCATATACTCCAAATGAGAGAAATCATTCAATCATGTGAATTCTGTTACATCCCTTAGGAGTGGAAAGAAAGTTGACAATAAGGTTGCCATGCCTGACAGTGAACATGCTGTAGTTCACCCATCTGAACCAGAAATTGAGAAAACTGATAAAGTCTCTAAGTAGACCAATGAAGTCCCCGAAAAGTCTAGCTTTGTTCACAGATCCCCATTCCCGCAGTTGCTAGTTTCAACAAAGAGGGAGTCCAACTTTAATGATATATTGGAGGTTTTTAAGCAGGCCACTATCAACCTTCCACTATTATATGCAATTAAGCAGATTCCCGCTTATGCCAAGTTCCTTAAGGGTATGTGTACGCGAAAGCGGAAAATTATTGTACAAAAAAATGCCTTTCTAGCCAATCACGTAAGTTCAATCAACCAGAATACAACTAATACTAATTATAAGGACCCAGGTTCCCATACCATTGCTTGTATAATAGGTAACTACCGTGTTGAGAAAGAGTTACGTGACTTAGGATGAACTGAAAACTTTACTATGTGTACCTCAAGTTAGGACTTGGTGAGATGAAACCTACCCATATGACACTTCAGTTAGATGATAGGTCCATCAAAATTCCTCGTGGTGTAAACAAGGATGTTCTTATTGAGATCGATAAGTTTATTTATCTAATGGATTTTGTTATCCTAGATACCCAACATGTCCTTGCCCAGAGAACTAGATACCGGTGATTTTAGGTCGCCCGTTTTTAGCTATCCAATGCGATCATCAACTGTCAGAATGAAATTATGAATTTTTATTTTGGTAACATGACTGTTGAATTGAACATTTTTAAAATTAGTAAGCTATCCTATGAACTATATGACTTGAGCATAGAAGAGGTAACACATGATAGGAACGTTAGTCAAGGATTCATTACCAAAAACTTTATTAGAAGATCGATTAAAGAAATGCCTATACCACTTTAGGATTGATTTTGATAATGATTGTTTGATTAATGTGGTGAATGTTTTGTTATATACATCCCCTTTGATAGTATTGGATGGAAACCTAAGTTCGAACCACTACTAGTTTCTAAGTCTACCTTAGTTCCTTCGTTAGAAGAGCCTCATACTTTGGATCTTAAACAACTACCAGAAACCTTGAGGTATATGTTTTTAGTCCCATCTGAGACTTTACCTGTGATTGTAGCATCTGACTGTTGGATATTTTCGACAAACCCTTGATTGTAGGCATTTAGGCAGCTTCTGGGGTTCGACTGTTGGATATTTTCTGTTCTAGGTCTTCTATTATCAGTTATAAAAACTGAACAAAAATCTCGTTTCACCAATGGTTGCATTGAAGGAAGAGACGCGCCTGTTCATTCTGAAAAGATGCCTATAGAGATGAAGAGTCATCTCCAAAGGGTGTGATTTCCTCTTTAAATAGGAGACTTGTTTTCCATTCAAAATATATCTCAACTCTCTCTGTTTTATTTCTTACAAGCATCATCAGAAATAAAACCAGCGTGTTCTTGGATGGATCAAGGTCGTACAAGCTTTGAATCCAACAATGTTGTGGGGATTCAAGTATCCCGACAACGATATTCATTGACCTGTTTGTACTGGCCAATTCAATTGGGAAAGGGTCGAATAATTGTCGAAAATAATCTTTCATAAGAGCCTTGAACCCTAATACAACATTGTTTTCTTCACCCTGTTTTAGTCTGAGTTTTCCAACAGTTTTCGACAATTATTCTCGACATATTTCTACTATCGACATGGAGGGTGAATCTTCAATGGCTGCTGCACAATCACTGCAAGTAATGAATCAGACTTTTAATAGGTTAGAACGATTTGAAGGAGAGGGTTTTACTCGCTGGAAGGAAACTCTCAAATTCAATCTTATGTTTCCGAAACTTTGGTATATTCTGGAAGATGGGTTAGAGGCCATTTCTGCTGCTACTGGGAATGACGATGAGGAATTGAAGAAAAAGAGAAAGAAGCGTGAAGAAGATGATTTCATGTGTTGTGGTCATATTCTGAATGCTTTGGGGTTGAATGTTTATAATCCTCATCGTACTTATGGAACTGCGAAGGAACTATGGACTGCATTAGAGAAAAAATACAAGATTTCTGAGGCCAGTAACAAGAAGTTCCTGGTATTACTGTAGTCCAGAATGATAACAATGAGTTAATCCAAACCTGAATGACCACAAGTTGGCGTTTCTGTATTGCCTATAGGAAATTGAACAAGGTCACTAGCTAGGAAGGATCACTTTCCCTTTCCCTTCATCGACCAAATGCTAGAGCGATTATCAGGTCATGGTCACCATTTCTTTTTAGATGGACACTCTTGTTATAATCAGATTGATATTGCCCCAGAAGACCAAGAGAAAACCACTTTTACATGTCCCTTTGGTACTTTTGCGTATAGATGCATTCCTTTCGGGTTGTGTGATACCCCTACGACTTTTTAACATTTTATGATGAGCATATTTTCTGACATGGTTGAACGATTCTTAGAGGTCTTTATGATGATTTTTTAGTATTTGGTTTTGTTTGATGAGTGCTTGCATCATTTGTCATTTGTGTTGACCAGGTGTAAGGAAAAAAACTTAGTGCTTAATTGGGAGACATGTCACTTCATGGTTCGTTTAAGAATTGTATTAGGGAATATCATATCTTCTAAGGATATAGAGATAAACAAAGCCAAAGTTGACCTAATTAAGACTTTAAGGGTCCCCAAGACCATAAAAGATATAAGGTTATTCTAAGGTCATGCTAGTTTTTACCGTCGATTAATTGAGATTTTGGCTTGATATATATAGACATATTTCCAATTTGCTTGCAAAAGATGTTAAGTTTGTCTTTGATGATGCTTGTTTAGAGTCTTTTGAGAAGCTAATACTTTACTCACTACCGCCCCCATAGTCTAGGCAACCAACTGGAACCTTCTCTTTGAGATCATGTGTAATGCTTCCGATTATGATATTGGTGTTGTGGTAGGTCAGTTAGAAAACAAATTACTTCATATGATTTACTATGCTAACAAAACTCTGAAGAAGGCCCAGTTGAACTACCACCACAGAGAAGTAACTGTTAGCCATTGTGTCCGCTTAAGACAAGTTTGGACCATATCTCTTAGGTTCTAAGGTCATAATATTTACTTATCATGCTCCTTTGAAATATCTTGTTTCCAAAAAGGATACTAAACCTAGATTGATTAGATGGGTCCTATTAATGCAGGAATTTTCCTTAGACATTAGAGACAAAAAAGGTGCAGAAAATTAAGTAGCATACCCCTTGTCTAGGCTTGTTGTGGATTCCCCTGATGATTCGCCTCCTATAAGGAATAATTTTCCCGATAAAAAATTGTTATTTTCTACCCAATTACCTTGGTATGGGAACATAGTGAACTATCTTGTTACTGTTCGAATGCCCCAACATTGGGGTATACAAGATCGTTCTAGGTTTTTAGCTAAGGTTAACCACTTCTTTTGAGATGATCCTTATTTGTTTAAGTATTGTCCAAACCAGATTATTAGGAGATGCATACCTGAGAGTGACCAGTCCAGTATTATTTCCTTTTGTCATGATCATGCTTGTGGGGTGTCACGTTAGTGCTAAGAAGAATTCTACTAAGATATTGGAGTGTGGATTGTATTGACCTTCGTTGTTTCAAGACTCCCACATTTATTATGTTACTTTTGAGCATTGACAGAAATTAGAAACCATTTCTCGTAAGAACATGATGCTCTTGAACCCTATTTTAGTTATTGAGATATTTGATATGT